>QANZ01030312.1:0-52410 GCA_003254925.1 Chamaecrista fasciculata | reverse complement strand
TTATTATTATTATTATTATTATTATTATTATTATTATTATTATTATTATTATTATTATTATTATTATTATTATATAATATACATGCAGTGCTTAAAAATATAATAATTAAGCTTCATGTGGATACTACAACTACTCTTTTAAATTACTGATTAAAAAACGTTTTCAATAAATGCAACTTGAGCTTGAACCTACTACACTACTCTGGTAGCATTTACCTTCCAGTCTATTCTCATATTTTGAGATGATATATAAAAATACTTATATTTCATAGCTACCTTAAATTTTTATTTTACAAGTCTAGGTCCAAGTCTACAGTTAATAGATTCAGGGATGGATAAGGGGATACTTACTTGTACCATACTTGTAGTAATATATATTTATCTTTTTTATATAAAAATATAATATTTTTAAACTTTATGTGTTGAAATATGTATAATTGTAAGGATATATATAATGTTAAATATTTTATACATTTTAAAATAATTTACTCATATTTATAATTTACTTTTTACTTCTGGATGATTATAGATATAGAAAGTTGATAAAATATATTTTCTATTAATTAATAAAAAACAATTTATTTTAAAATTTTCGCGTTTGGGTTCAGATATGAGAACCTAACTATTTGTTGAGTTTGAGAATGAGGTCTAAATACTCGCTCAAGTTTGGGTCTAGTTTGAAATAATAAACTCTACCTATACCCTATTTATCATCATTCTTTACATATTTGTAAATTGTATTGTTTATCGGTAAAAGGGTTATTTTGGTCCTAAATGTATGTTCTTATACTAATTTTAGTTCTTTATGTTTCAAAAGATTCATATTGGTCCTAAATATTAGCAAAATATTTCATTTTGGTCTCAAACTATTGAAAGTGATCATATTTATCTCGTTTCAAGTTCGAATGTGACAAATTCAGCACTACGTGTTGCTTTTGAAGAGCATTTTCTCTATCTAGTTGGGGCTGTTAATAAACAAAGTCAAATAAGGTCCCAAAAGTATGTCACTCGTTTCACAGTCAAATAAGTAGAACTGGTTATATCTCTTGCGTTTCAAGTCCGAATACAACGAGTTCGGAGCTATGGTAGATTACTCTTAATAACAAATCTTTTTTCTTTTCTTTTACTCAGTTGGGATCATCAACAAATGATGTTAAATCAAGCTAAAAATTGGGTTTAGAACCAATTTTTCATATATATATATATATATATATTTACTTTTTGGTCCTAATCCCATTTTCGAGCTCAATTTGATCTCATCTATTGACGGTCCTAACTGGGTAGAAAATGAACTTGTTAATAGTAACTCGTAATTCTGACTTCATCGCATTCATAATTTAAACAATAGAGATATGACGAACTTTGCTTAGTTGATAGTGAAATGAGCGTCCCACTTTCAGGATTTGATTTGACCTGGTTTACTAACGGTTTTAACTAGATAGAAAATGTATTCTTTGAAAACAACACATACCTTTGAACCTATGAAGCATGGACACTTCATTTTGATAGCGTGTCGCCGTGTCAAACACGTGTTCGTGTCCGACACCTGTACGACACCCACCTGACACATATTCATAAATTACAGAATATAAAATCAATTTTTTGTGATTTTATCATGACAAGCAATAGAAAATAATATCACATATAACATATATTATGAATAGATATTGTAATTTTTAAAATTTTCATCAAATTTTATAGATTTTTAATTATTTATATATATAAATATATGTCGTGTCGTGTCGTATAATTTTAAGAATCCGACGTGTCCGTGTCGTGTCCCTTGTCCGTGTCAGTTTCCATGCTTCATAACTTTGAACACGTCACATTTGAAACTCGAAACGAGATAAATACGACCCCAGTCAATAGTTTGAGACCAAAATAAACATTTTGCCAACATTTTAGACTAATATGAATGTTTTGGAACATAATGAGCCAAAATGAATATCAAGACATACATTTAGGACCAAAATGACCCTTTGACAATGTTTTTTTATCTCTCTCTAAAGCTTAAAAAAATCAATATACTTTTTTTATTAATGCATGAAAGTTTGCATCTTAGTATTTTTTTTAATTATACTTTTCAAATTAAGTGTAATTCTATTTTTCTCTAAGAGTGAACCACATATATATATATATATATATATATTAATGAATGATTTGCTTGAGCAAAACATATATATATATATATATATATATGACTAGAATTCTCTAATAGTTAATTTTGGAAAAATTGTATATTAAAGTATAATATAACATCAAATTCAAAAAATATCAGAAAAATCATTTTTCTAAATTTTCTTACATTATTTGAAAATAAGAAAAATTGGATACTATTAGTCCATACAAAGTCACTAATATATATATTAATATATATATACTCGTTAGAAGCAACACGCAACTTTGAACTTGTCACGTTCGAACTTGAAACAAATGAGATATGATCAAATTTAGTAGTTTGGGACCAAAATGAAGCTAAATGACAATATTTAGGACCAATTTGAACATTTTGAAAAATTTAGGACCAAATGAACTTAAGGGCATACATTTAGGATCAAGTTGAACATTTGACCTTCTAAGAATGAATATTTTTTTTTCTCTACTATCTCACTTATTAAGACATGAATGAAAGAGAAATCATCCGGATCAAGTATATATCTAATATAAATATAAAGACATAAATAAAATAAAATCACATTTTCGGACTAATAGTGAAATAATAAAAAAAAATTTAAAGACAAAAAAAAACAAAAAATAGAATCAAAACAAAATTGCTATGTATATATATAGTTTCAAGATCAAAAATGAGATTTTAACCAATTAAAATTAATATTTAAAATCCAAAATGTTATAATAACAATAATGAGTAATTCCTGGAATAGGAAAGTCATAGAATTCCATTAGCCTTGAAAATGGGTGGGAGCAAATAGTGATGATTGTGAAAAATAATCCAAGGCACAAAATACAGCTGGTGTGGTCACAGCCACAAGAAATAGCCAACATTGAAACAAAACCCCAACACTCTTGGAATCTAGTTTGTAAAGCAAATTAGGCAAAATTATCCATTTCGTCCCCAAACTTTACACCTGTTGTCAATTTCATCCCAAAACTTTACACATGTTGTCAATTCCGTCCCCAATATTTTTTTGCTGTCAATTTCGTCCCTAATCTTTCACATTTTGGTCAATTTAATCCTTTGCTCTTCCTTTAGCCAAATATTGACGACAAAATCTATATGGCTAACGATATATAATGTAAAATTGATAGAAAAAGAAACTCAAATCCTAACTTAGATTCAAAAACAGAATGTAGTCTGTCGTTAATTTATTAAATGAAGTTAGTCAAAGGATAAAATTGACGAAAATGTGAAATATTGGGGACGAAATTGATAGTTGATGTAAAGTTTGGGGACGAAATTGACAGCAAAAAAATATTGGGGATGAAACTGACAGTTGGTGTAAAGTTTGGGGGACGAAGTTGACAGCAAAAAAAGTTTGGGGACGAAATTGACAGTTGGGGTAAAGTTTGGGGACGAAATTACTACTTTTTCCAACAAATTAAAACGTGCACATCTAAACACACCCTTATTATTGCTCTGTGGGCCCATGTGGGCCCCCACCTATACATGTACTATTTATTAATTTAGAGCCGAGCCGAGCCATGTAGGAATTAGAATCCGTAAATAAATTTAAATTTAAAATTAAAATTAAAATAAAAAAACCGTTGGAGCCATAAATTCAATTCAACTGTGCTTAATGTTAGTTGGTGTTCTTCCAATTCTCATCTCCAAATATCTAACAGTCAACCCTACCAGCCTTCCTTCTCCAAATTTCCTTTTTAATAATAATAAAAAAAAATAGTCATCTCATAATTTCTCACAAACATCCAAAACCCAAACAATAAAAANTCTCGACGATGGATACTCTGTAATTTGATGAATCGGGATTTGGCCGAGGTCGTTTCCCGGTTCACTGCAAGATTTTCCTGCAAGACAATAAACCACAGGGGGCTCCCCTGTGATTCACCTCCGAAGCTTACTTAAGCTTCGGAGGTGAATCACAGGGGAGCCCCCTGTGGTTTATTGTCTTGCAGGAAAATCTTGCAGTGAACCGGGAAACGACCTCGGCCAAATCCCGATTCATCAAATTACAGAGTATCCATCGTCGAGAATAGTGACTGATTTAATTTTATTTTTGGAAGGCGGGGATATTTCGGCATGCCGGGGAGGAGGCGGCGGCATCGAGCAAGGAGGCGGTGGAGGAGGGAGAGGAAGGGAGCGGCGGAGGACGGCGGGAGGAGACGGTGGAGATAAGTAGCGGCGAGAATTCCGGTCACACGAGATCTAGATCGGAGGAAATGGAATTTGAAGGAGAAGGAGGAGAAGATGAAGATGGTGGTGGTGATGATAAGAGTAAGAAGAAGAAAAGGAAGAAATATCATAGGCATACTGCCGAGCAAATCAGAGAAATGGAAGCGTACGTATATATAATTTTAACTTTCTACTTTCTTCTTCTTTTTCTCTTGTGTTCTTCTTGTTTTGCTTTTTACATTTTTCATTTCTGTTTTTGTTTTGTTTTTACAAATTACTCCCTCTCCCCGTGTCCCTCTTTTGTCTCTTTTGATTTGTCCTCTGGATTTCCTTCTCTGTTGGTCGGGCCTATTTGCAATAATTCTTTCTTTTAGCTTTCTATAATATTATTACAGCATCACCAACGTACATTATTTTGTCATTCTAAACTATATTATATATATATATATATATTAACTTAGAGTAAACTAAGAATTTGATCCCTGCAAGATTATTAAGCTGATAACTCATGTCTCTGAAACGTTAAAATACACATTTAGTTCTTGAAAGATTAAAAATGTATACTCTTTAGTCCCTGAAAAATTAAAAAAATATACTATTTAATTCATAAAAAAGACTAATTAGTATACCATTTTGATCTTTTAGGAACTAAACTATGCATTTCAATCTCAAGAACTGAGTTGTCAGTTCAGTAATCTTTTAGGGACCAAATTGTTCATTTACTCAATTAATTTATCTTTTTATTGAATATAGGATATTGAAAAGAGGGCTCACAAATTTACAACTTAAATTTTAGAAGTTCAATTTAATCTCTAAAAATTATAGAATCAATAAACTTTAGATCTCTTTTTCTTGAAAATTAATCTCTGAAAAATAGTTAAAAGGGACTAGCTTGTGTATTAATTTCATAATTTTCGGACATTAAAATATATAAATTAAATCTCTTTTTTTTTTTTCGTAAAAGGGAACAATAACATTAACAAAAACAGAGGTTCAAAAAACACATCATCCAACGCCAACAATCAGCTAGTGCTAGAGCACTTACAAAAGGGGGCATAACATCCAAAATAGGAAAATCAGTCCTAGAACTTCTAGCAAAACCAGCAAGCTTATCAGCAACTTTGTTCCCTTCACGAACAACATGAACCACTTTGAAATCACTAAACTGGGCGAGTTTTGACTTGCAAAGGTTGATAATAGCAGCATAATGATGCGAAAAAGTAGCAACCTCATCATTTAAAAGAGACACATCAGTAGAGCAATCAGACTCAACATAGATAGGATTAAAATTATGTTCTCTAGCTAAAACAATGTCAAAATAAATTCCCCATAATTCCGCAAGTAAACTATTTCCACAGCCTAAGAAACAAACAAAACCTTTAAGGCGATAAAATCATAAAAGAGCCTTTTTAACAATCTCATCCCCACAAACAAGCCCTTTGCCTAACATGGAGGAAGAACAAGACTTGAGAGAGAATCTATGATTGCAAATGAGCGTACGATTTTAAATTCACCCGAGATAAGAATTTAATTCCTGACATATATACCGATTACCCCAACCATATTACAAATAGAATTGAAGTCTCTAGGATTCTTACACTTTTTGCCTTTTATTTCTTTTTTCTTACGTGTATGTCTGCATTGTCAGAGATAAAAAAGAATCAAAATGAACGAGTGAATGAATAAATTAATATTAAGTTAAGGCAAGACTTCTATCTTCGTCCCTCACTTTTTTTTTTTATCAAATTAATAATTTGATATTAAAAAATAATTGAGTTGATAATCAATTCTTAAAAAATCAAATTACATAATTTAATTTCTATTAAATAATATATTTTGTTGTTTAATTTTTCTAAAGATCAAAAAAATATATTTTAATATTTCAAAATTGAGGCGTCAACACAATATTTTTTTAAAGATTAAATTATTAAATTATATTTTTAGAGTAAATTAATAATTTAGTCTTTAAAAGATTACCGAGATGATAATTTAGTTTCTGAAAGATTAAAATATACAGTTTAGTTCCTAAAAGATCAAAAGTATATTGTTTATGAATTAAATAGTAGACCATTATAATCTATTAGAAATTAAAAAGTTCACCTTTTATTTTTCAAAGATTAAAATAATTTTTAATTTTTTAGGAATCAAATTATTTGTTTACTCTTCCTTTTTAAGTCTACTTGTGGAATTTGAGAAAAGAGTTTTGCTATAAAACAAACTTCATAGCTTAAACTATGGAGTTTTTGGGTCTACCTCTCTCATCTTATAACACATTTCCTTAGATAATTGATAGAAATCAAAATCATGAGAAGAGAGAAATAGACACAGAAACTTCATAGCTTAAGCTATGGAGTTTTTTTATAACAAAAAAACCCTTTGAGTAAAATAAAAAAAAAAATTCCTTGTGGGCAGTGTTGTCAGAACCAGACCGGATGGTCCAACTGGTCTGACCGCTAACCGAATGTTGAAGCGAGTTGGTTCGACTAAAATAACCAAATTGTCAGTTGGATCGGATTGAACCGGACAAAACCGGCNAAATGTATTTAGTAATAAATTAAATGCATCTCTTAAACCACAAACAAAAAATATATAGTATTTATATTTAATATATTAAAAATAATTATTTATTGGGTCATTCGGTCCGACCGATGGTTCAACAGATTGAACCAATCAGACCGTGAACCGAATGCTTGTCCGAGTTTTTATCCGGTTCGGTTCTTACAACACTGCTTTCGGGGATAATTCTTTGGTGGACAATTGGACATCACAATATGTTAGGTGTTAACTAATTAACCACTCACCACTGTATTTGAGAGAACCAATGATGCGAAATGTTTTCCCGTGAGGTTTCATAATTATTTGCGTGCCAACAATATTAGAAATGGCCAAATGGACGCATTTTATTAATTCATTTAAAAATTCAGTTAAAGCATATTTAATTTTGTATATAAATTAAAGGGTTCTATTATACATATGACACGAACCAGATGTAAATTATATATGTAATATATTATATTATTAGAAATTGAAGTTAATTAGTTAGTGAGATATAGAAGAAGATGATGATTAGAAATAGGAAAGCTAACTAGCTCCTTCCTTAGTTAATATTTTGAGCATAAAGCTTTTGCTATTGAGAAGGATAATTAAAGTTAATGGGATGAATGATTTGATATCAATTAAGTTAAATAATATTTTAGGTTCAAAATTTTATGAATGCAGCCAATTTCATCAAAAGACTTTTATGTACCATGTTAGTCGAATTCAAATTAATCAAGACAATACTCTAAAAATCATAAATATTAATGAGAGTGGAGTTGAAGTTACTTAGAAAGAGAGAAATAATAAAACAAAGTGGTTAGTGTGAGATAGTTGCATCTCTACTAAAAAAAAAATCTCTTAGTTGGAACAAAAATTAGACTACTTTACTTAAATGTGAAATAAATAAGTCAGAAGTACTTTATGATTAAATGAGAAAAAGATAAGAATATAATTCTATATATAGTATTGTGTTGTTGATACTTTTTTATCTCTAATTTTTTTAAGAATTACTCTGGTTTAAAAAAGAGGGACATGAGAAATTAAACCTACACAATATAATTATATTTATATTTCAGACTTTTCAAAGAGTCACCACATCCTGATGAAAAGCAAAGGCAACAACTTAGCAAGCAATTAGGCCTCGCTCCAAGGCAAGTCAAGTTTTGGTTCCAAAATCGTCGAACCCAAATCAAGGTAATTAATCTTTCTTTATTCATTATTTTACATATTTTAATAGTTTTTACTCTGAGCTTTTTTGTTTTGTGTTTGTTTTTACACAATGAAATGTGATCAATTTATTATGTTAACTTCTTTTAACGAGAGCGATTCCTCTGTCTGTCTCAAGTCCCGATCCTTTTAGCAAGCAGTTTTTGTTTTTGTTTTGTATCGTATTGAATATTTAGTAGTGGATATTTTTTTGGTATAAAAGTAGTGGATATTTTCATTACTATATATACACGGACAAATGATTTATTTATTTTTTGTTTTTTTCAATAATAAATGTCACAAAATATATTTTAACTTATAGGTAGTGGAGTTTGAACTCTTATCTGAAAATTATTTATTTGTGAGATGCACGTACCAATGATTCAAAGAAGTTAACACTAAACTTTTTGTAACTACAAGAATACTATGTATCAAGTTCATTTTCAGTATTAAATTATATAGTATTGCCTATACTCCTATAGAATATGTTTTGGCACAAATTTCCTTCCTTCTTCAAAATATTGTTAGGATGGATATCAATAATGTTATATTTTCTAATAAACATAGAAGTTGATCTTCAAAAATTAAATTTACACACCTTATTATTGAATTGTTAAAAGATAAAAAGAGAAGTTTAACACGATAACTTTTTAAAAACTCACTTACCTTAGTCATAATCTCGTTTAAGAAGGATTAATGGTAGAGTTTTGATCGGTACATTAATGCTGGTGTGATATTTGGTGTAGGCGATTCAAGAGCGTCACGAGAATTCATTGTTGAAGTCAGAAATCGAGAAGCTTCGAGAAGAAAACAAGGGAATGAGAGAAACGGTACACAAAGCTTGCTGTCCAAACTGTGGAATGGCCACCACAAGCCGAGATGCCACCATGTCCACCGAGGAACAACAACTTCGTATAGAAAACGCAAAACTCAAATCCGAGGTTAATTTATTTCCTTACTATAGCATTCAAAACTTCACATATCTTTAACATGTAAGACTAAATTTATATATACAAGTTCAATTTTGGAAAATATATGAGTTCACAAGTGATCAATCTCCGATATCAAATTTAAAGTTGCAAACTTAACACTTAAAAATTTTGAAATCATTTTACTTTAATCCTTTCTGTAGCTAAAATAAAGTTGAAGGGACTAAAGTGTACTGATTTTATAATTTTAAGGCTAAATTGTATAAGACCTTCTGAACTTCAGCCATTATGTAAAAAAGATGAAAGACTCCTTGAACCTTTTGATTTTGTGTAAAATGTAAATAACTTATCTTGTTAATTTTAATTACAACAATAATAGTTCATTTTAATTTTAGGCCAAAGTGCATTTTTGATCCCATGATTTTTGCTCAGGTCTCAATTTAGTCCCATAACTTTTTTGTTGCACTTTGGTCTCATATATTTTTCTCAGGTTGCATATTTGGTCCCACATGTTACACTTTTGATTACGTATCATTGGGTCATATTGCAGAATTGATATCATATTTTTGGGCCATATGCAAAATTAGTCACATATCTTTGAACTAAGTGGGGTTGACGATAAATTTTTTTTGCAAAGATATGGAACAATTATGCAATCTGACCAAAAGTGATATGTTACCAAATATGCAGTCTAAACAAAAGATATGAAATCAAAAGTGCAACAAAAAAAACAAAGTTAAAGGACCAAATTAAGATATGAGCCAAAAATATGGGGTAAAAAATACACTTTAACCTTAATTTAATATCAATGCAAAATGTAACAATAATGATAAAATTAGAAAAGAAAATGATTTTTTTAATGAAAATATTAACTAACTATATATATTAACGTGAGCCCATGGTGTAATCTTTTATATATATATAGGTGGAGAAGTTACGAGTAGCAATAGGGAGATACAATAGTAGTACAGGAGGAGGAGGATCCACGTCATCTCCTTCATGTTCAGGAGGGAACAACAACAATAATAATGAACAATTATCATTAGAAAACAGAAGCTCGTTGGATTTATACAGTGGAATATTTGGTGTAGACAAGACGAGGATGATGCAGATGGTGAATCAAGCACTGGACGAACTTGTAAAAATGGCTACCGTAGGGGAGCCACTTTGGGTTCGTAGTGTTGAGACTGGTCGTGAAATTCTTAACTACGACGAGTATCTTAAGGAATTCTCTAGAAACAAAAACAACAACAACGTACCAAAGAGATCCATCGAAGCTTCTAGAGACACTGGGGTTGTTTTTGTCGATCTCCCACGTCTCGTCCAAAGATTCCTCGATGTGGTAATTAATAATTAGTATTAGTATTAGTATTAGTATCCATTCATACTATAAATGTATAAATAATTAATTATTATATGTTGATGTTGCAGAATCAATGGAAGGACATGTTTCCATGTTTGATTTCAAAGGCGGCGACTGTGGATGTTATATGCACTGGAGAAGGTGCTAACCGAGACGGTGCGGTGCAACTGGTGAGATATATCTATTGGCAAAAATGCAAATTTGGTCCCATATCTTTTGTTCAGTCTTTAATTTGGTCCCTTATCCTTGGGTTAGGTCCCAATTTAGTCCTATATTTTTTTGTTGCAGATTTGGTCTTATATAATTAGGTATAGAATTAGTTCTATATCTTTGAGTTAGGTGTAGAATTGATCCTATATCTTTGGGTCATGTGCATAATTGATCTTATATTTTGGGGTCAAGTTGAACTAACAGTGGAACTTTTTGCAAAGATATGAAACCAATTCTCCAACCTGACCAAAAGATATAAGACAAAAAATGATAAGGGACCAAATTGAGATCTTTCGAAAAGATATGAAACCAAAAGTACAATAAAAAAAGATACAAGACCAAATTGGGAACTGAACAAAAGATATGTGACTTAATTTTGACTTTGACCAATTACCATTTTAATTGATCAAAATTTTATTTTGGTCCTCCAATTATATGAAATTTTATTTTGATCCTCAAATTATTTTTTTATTCATTGTAAACTGTAAAGTTTCATTGTTGTTTTATAGGTTATTCTGAAGTTAATTAACTCGATCTGTCACACTTTTTTCATTATGTGTGATATGTTAATTGGTATTTGTGAAAAAAATGTGACGGAGTTAGCTTCAGAATTAATTAATAATGGATCAATGAAGCTTTAATAATGGACCAAAGTGGAATTCTTCTTATATAATTCAAAAAATAAATGAGGTTTTGATTATTTTAATTTGTTAGGTTAGGGTTTTGAATTTTGATGATAAGATGGATATATGTAGTGAAATTAGTATGTAGGCCTAAATAATCAAAGACTTGATGATGATGAATGATATTATTTAGGAAAGAGGGAATTAAGTCGTAAGAATTAAATTTGGGATAAAATGTTTAAGATGTATAAAAAAAAATATTGAATTGTGAAAAGTGATATTTTTTTTCATAAAAAAAAACTCTGTGACTTTTTTGTTAAGGATTTTATTAATTTTGTATTGTAGTTAAAATTAGTATTGATCAAAATTTATAATTAATTATTTTTATATTTATTTTAGTACTAAATAAAATATTTATTAGAGGATTTTTTTTTTGTATAATAGAAAAAAATTAATAACATTTATTATTTTATAGTTTGAAAGATTTTGCGTGCAATGAATTAAGCTGAAGAAAATTTGTAAGCTTCATCCTAATACCTAACTGTAAATTTGGTTCTATAAATTATCATCAACCATCTTCACTAGTGTACCTAAATTACCTAAATTTGGCTTCCACTTTCTTTATTTGCTTTTGTTATTATTATTATAATATTAGTATTTAATTTATTAATCAATACATAATGACTATATTCTGAATAAAATAATTTTCAAAAATAAAAAATTGACTTTATGTTTTGATTGAAAAAAAAAGAATATTTTTCTAAAGTCAAATTTTGTATATTATTTTTCACAAAAAACGAGAATATGAGGTAATAAAAGTGTAATTCAAATAGACTGTATATGAGGATATGAGGTAATAAAAGTGTAATTCAAATAGAAAAATAGTTACATATATATGAGAATTCCATAAATAAATTAAAAAATTATTTATTATTTTATTAATTACATGTAATATAAATAAAACTATAAATAATTTAGATTTTAGAGAGATATAGGTAACATAATTGTAGGCATTAATATTGTAAATGACAAAAGGAAGAACGTATGGTTTCTTGTGCGGCTTTAAACAGTCTGAAAAAGTAAAGATAAAGACAAAATAAAAGTTGAATCAGAAAGGAAAATAGTCAAATACGTACAAAATATTTAATATTGCAGGTACGAACTCATTTAACACTTTCCTCCATCTGTCCACATATTTCTACCACTAACCCATTTCTCTCACATGTGCTTCAAAAGAAAAACAAAAGCAGTTAGGACAAAATAATGGTGGACACACATATGAGGCCAAAAAAAAAAAATGGTGGACACACATACATGAATGATATATGATAAATCCAAATCATATATAGCTCTTTTACTATTCACATATATAATGCAATGGAGTGTGCATTATTTAAAAAAATTGCACAAAACCAAAAAAAATTATAAATGAAGAAAATATTACATTTTCACTCCTCAAAGTAATATAATGCTCCATCACAAAAACACTCCTTTCATGTAGGGATGGAAACGGATGGATATCCGGTGGTTTTGCCACTATCCGTTTATTCTATCCAATATCCGTACCCTATCCGTATCCGATAAATTAATATCTGTATCCGCACCCTATCAGATATCCGGTATCCGACGGATACCCGAAATATCTGAAAAAATATGGATATAGGATATGATATCCTATTTTATAAATCAGATATATCGGGTACCCGATATCCATTATCCGCCAACTAATATAATTAAATGAAATTATTATTTATTTACATTTTAAATTTATTTTTTAAAATAAAAAATTAAATATAAATAACTAAAATATGATTCTTTAAAAAAATATATATGAATATAATTAATTAAATTTAAATATTTATATATAAAATGTTAAATTAAAAGTAAAATATAAAAATTAAATAAGTAATAGGGTATCGGATATCGGATACCCTAAATATCCGTTCATTTCGGACGGATATAGGGTATCCGAGGGCAATATCCATATCCGTCCAATATCCGAAAAAAATTTAATTTTCACTATCCGTATCCGTATCCGATATCCGGTATCCGACGGATACCGGATATTTTTTCGGATGGATACGGACGGATATGCTAACTTAGGATATAAATTGCCATCCCTACTTTCATGACTTAGTACTAATTGTTTGGTTATATTTTAAGAATTTTGATAATTAGTAGTTTTATAGTAGTGATTAAAATAACAAACAATGCAATTAACTAAAGTTTTAAAAATTTGTGTAAGTAGGTATAACAAAATTGGAAACTGAACAAAAGATTTGAGATCAAATTTATAGTTTGGCCCAAAATTTAAGAGTGGATGGATGATATAAGGAAAGATAGAATTAATGAGAGTGGATTGTTATGTTTGAATGAAAAGTGATAATATTGTTAATGGGGTTAAGTGCAGATGTTTGCAGAATTACAAATGCTAACACCATTGGTGGGGACAAGAGAAGTGTATTTTGTGAGATACTGCAAACAATTGAATGCAGAACAGTGGGCAATCGTTGACGTGTCTGTTGACAAAGTTGAAGACAACATTGATGCTTCTTTGCTTAAGTGCAGAAAACGCCCCTCCGGTTGCATCATTGAGGACAAATCCAACGGACATTGCAAGGTACCTACAATTAATAACTTATGCAACTATTCAAACTTCAAACTCTAACTCTCAAGGTGTAACAAAATGTGTTAATATCTATGAATCTAGATTTAAATCCTTTTTTTTAAGAGAATTGTCCATAGTAAGCTAAAATGTTTTCTCTTTTGTGCACTAAATTTTACATTTTGAGAGTTTTTCTATTTAGTATTTATAATAAGATTTATCTAATATGTGCCCTTATGACACATTTTAAGGTTTCTTCTAATTGGTTAGTAAAGCATCTTTGTATTTTGAAATCTACGAAAATTCATTTAAAAAATATTTTTTAATCTTTTAAAACTCACTCGACCAATCAAAAGAAACCCTATCATGTTACAGAAGGACCCTTTATAATTGAAGCATAATATGAGAGTTATGGTGTTAATTATGTTATTTTGTTTTGGGGTAAATAATGTAATGAATATATAGGTGATATGGGTGGAGCACGTGGAATGCCAGAAAAGCACAGTACACGCAACCTATCGCAGCATAGTGAATAGTGGTGTAGCCTTTGGCGCGAAACACTGGATCGCCACCCTCCAGCTTCAATGCGAGCGTCTTGTCTTCTCCATGGCCACCAATGTGCCAATGAAGGACTCCTCTGGTCAGTAGGAAGTATATATATATATATAATTAATTAGGTCAAAATATACATTTTGGCGTATAACTTTTACTCAGATTTCAATTTGATCCCATATATTTTTTTTACAATTTTAGTTCAGTATATCTAATTAAATCAGGTCAAAATATACTTTTTGTCTTATAACTTTTACTCAGATCTCAATTTGATCCAATATCTTTTTTTTTTTTTACAATTTTAGTTCAGTATATATAATTAAATTAGGTCAAAATATACTTTTTGTCTTATAACTTTTACTCAGATCTCAATTTGGTCCCATATCATTTTTTGTTACAATTTTAGTTCTAATCTTTAGGTCAATTCCCAATTTGGTCCATATCTTTTTTTTGTTGCAGAATTAGTCTCATACTTTTGTGCGAGGTGCAGAAGTGGTTTCATATCTTTATAGAATGATCAACTAATAATTGATCATTTTACAAAGATATGAGACCAAATTTATACTTTGATGGGTTAATTAATACGCAAAGTGACATATTAATGAATGAATGAAACTATGTATATATATTCAGGTGTGGCGACATTGGCGGGAAGGAAAAGTATACTGAAGCTGGCAGAGAGGATGACGTGGAATTTGTGTCAGGCGATAGGAGGTTCGAGCATGCACACGTGGACAAAGGTGACGAGTAAGACAGGAGAAGACATAAGGATAAGTTCAAGGAAGAATGTGAATGATCCAGGGGAGCCAATAGGTGTGATTATATGTGCTGTTTCTTCTCTTTGGCTTCCTGTTTCTCCCAATTTTCTCTTTCATTTCTTGAGGGACGAATCCCGCAGGACTCAGGTATTTATTGCATTATACTTATACATAGTAATTCATTATGATCATCATGTTCTGTTTCTGTCAACTCATGAATTCTGAGGTCTGAAATAATTAAGGATATTAATTACATGACAGTGGGATATAATGTCTAGTGCTGGGACAGTTCAATGTGTAGCCAACTTAGCCAAAGGACAAGACCGAGGCAATTCCGTCGCCGTTCAAGTAAGCTATACATATATATACCAATATCAACCTCTTTATTTGAATTCCGTGTATCTTTAGTCCTATAACTTTTGTTCAGGTTTTCATTTGGTCTTATAATTTCTTTTGTTACACTTTTGGTCTTATATATTTTAATCAAGTTTCAGATTTGGTCTTGCATTATTTTTGGTCTCATATCTTTTGATTAGGTTGTAGAATTGGTTTCATATCTTTACAAAAATTTCCTCCGTCAGTCCTATGTGACTCAAAGATATGAGACTAATTCTATACTTGACTCAAAGATATGAGACCAATTATGTAACATGACCCAATGACCAAAAGTGCAACACGTCGGGATCAAATCTGCAACCTGAGCAAAATATATAGGACCAAAAGTGAAACGTAAAAGGTTATGAGATCAAAAGTGCACTTTTGTCTTGTATATATAATTCCCTTAATTAATTAAAAAGCTAAATTACACTTAGATTTTCTGAGTTTTAAGTTGATGACAGAAAATATCTCTGGATTAGAAATTCCGATAGATAAATTTTTTGAATTTTTAACTTTGTTTATTTTAACCGTTAAGTTTCAAAACTTGACAGACAGACTCTTTGAATTTTAAACTTTTCTTAGTTAGAAGTTAGAACTTTTAAATAGTTCTCACTTTTCTGAACTCAAGGTTCTCAATGAACAAAATTAAAAGTTCAAAGAGTTTGTTTGTTATGTTTTGAAGGGTTTCAAGTGAGCGAAATTTAAAATTTAGAGAAATTTAAAACTCAAAGAGTATGTTTGTCAAGTTTTAAAATTCAAATACATTTTTCACCCTTGGTGTAAAACTGAGGGGAGTTTAGTGCAATTTAGTCTACTTAAATAGTATATTATTGTAAATTAATAAGGTTATTGAGTTTTGATGCATAATTGGATCATGTAGACAATAAACTCAAAAGAGAAGAGCATGTGGGTAGTGCAAGATAGCAGCACAAATGCATTTGAATCCATGGTGGTATATGGAGCAGTTGACATGGAAAGCATTCAGTCAGTGATGACAGGCTGTGACTCTAGCAATGTGGCCATTCTTCCCTCTGGTTTCTCCATTCTTCCTGATGGTTCAGAGACAAGGCCATTGGTCATTTCTTCAAAAAAGCAACACCATCAACAACAACAAAGGAATTACAATACTAGTAGTAATAGTGCTTCCCAACATCAAGAAAATAATGATAATGATGATGAAGAAGAAGAAGAAGGAGGATCTCTTTTCACCATGGCATTTCAGGTTCTCACTAATTCTTCTCCTTCTGCCAAGCTTACAATGGAGTCTGTGGAATCTGTCACCACTCTTATATCTTGTACTTTGAGAAATATCAGAACCAGTTTGCATTGTGAGGATGGTTAATTAATTCATCCATCAAACTTATTATTAATTAGTTGATAAATTAGTTTAGTTTTAGTTTATGAATTAGTATTATTGTTGGTGTTGATGTTGGTGTTGGTGGTGGTGGTGTTGTTATTTTTTAGGGATTAGAGAAGTTTAATGATGTATAGGATGATTAATTATTTTATTAATTAATGCCTTTTATTTGTGGTTTTTCTTTTTTTTTTTTCTTTTTCCTTTTATTTTTTGTGGTGTACTGCTTATTAATTAAGCTCCATCTTGAGATGATCAAAATATATACTCATACTTAAATATTGCCCCCAATGACACTCAAAACTTGTTTGTAGTGATGGAATAAGTCCATGAAGATTTGATTTTGAAGAATCTAAATAGACGAGGATAAATCATATAATGTCTTGTTTTAATTTGTGGACCATATCTACGTATATAATAATGACTAAAGCAACATACTAAAAGTTTTGAGAGCCCAAATTTAAAACGTGGGAAGAGCCCACTAGGGCCTAGGGGCTAGGCATATATATCATGGTGGTCCAAGTGGACAAATGAAAATGTAGCTCTAATTAATTTGAATGAGACCTATCTTAATAAATAGTATATTAACTATTAATTTCTTTAGTCCTTGACTTATATGAATGTTATTATTTTAGTTATTGAGTTTAATTTATGAAAATTTTTACAGGAAATTTTCACAAAATTATCATCTAATATTATCATTTTAATTAGTTAAAATAGTTCGTTATTAAATCCTAATATTTGATTCGTTAAATACATTATTATTGTATACTTTCGTATGTATGGTGCAATCTAATCCTTTTTTTTTTAAATTTAGATTTTCTTTCTTTTTTAATTGAAATATGTAAACAATAAGAAATTCACTCTTGACAACAATATATGTTTGTATATATAAATTCTAGATGTGAAAATATACAAAATTCACCCACGAAAAGAAAGAGTAAAGAGTGTATAGATAAAGTAAATTTTAGTTTTACAAAAAGTTATAACTCATAATTTAGTACATCTGAAGTTTGCATTGTACAATAATAGAGTATTCATGAAGTGACCAACTTAATTGCAAAGTTAAGAATTTTTAGAGACTTAATCAAATATTTTTTAAGAAAATCAGGGATTAAAATAACAATGATCTAAGGCTTATCATATAAATTATCTCCACCATTCTTAATAATCATCTAGGTGATTCCTCAATAAGAGTAAACACTTTAAGATAATCATATTTATTCTCAAATTATCCAAGTCCTATTATATAAATTAAGATTCCACATTTAGCCACTTAATTGATAATTTATTATTCTATATCTATGCTAACTTGATGGTTAAAAATTATAACAAGTACTCAACTTCTTTATAACTTTAACCATTTGTCATCTTATGTGTGTACTGTGACACTTACAACTTACTTTAAAGTAAACAGATAGATCAATTCCAACAAAATTTGATTTATGAGGACCAAAATGAATCAGAATAGTTATAGTGTTTAATTTTGTTGTCTTAAGTGATTACCCAGGGGGTGTGGACCATTTTGTACGAAATAGATAAATATGCATGATAACAACACAATAACAATTCAATATATAATTGTCTTAATTGGTAATTACCTGATATAGATATGCAGATATGATAATCATAAATTTATCTCCAAATTTTACCCAAGTATAATTTTATAAACTCACTTCACATTTCTCCTTCTCTTTAGCTAGTCTCTTCATATCAACTATTATTTTCATTCTATTTCTATAATATAAATATTGATTTGATAGTTAAAGTTCACAACAAATTGTCAACTTTTCATGATTTTAATCCTTTTTCATCTTATTTGTATAGCACTGACACTTTAGTTTATACTTTATAGTGATGGATCAACTACATCAAGATTTGATTTATGAGAATCTAATATAATCATAATGAAAAACAAACATCACGAAAAAGTCTTAGGCTCTTAGCAGCCAAAATTTAAAACGTGGGCAGAACCCAGGTAGCAAATCATCCAAGACGACAAACGACAATTGAAAGTTAGTCTTTTTGAAATATTCTTTTTGAATATGACCGACCCCACCTAAATAAAAAGACTAAACAAATATATTTTTAAATATATAGATATTAAATAAATGTTGATCCAGCCAACCTAGGTGGGATAAAACTTTGGTTGTTGTTGTAGATATTAAATCAAAATTTTGAACATATTTAAAGAGGCAAAACCCTATTTTGATCCGTAATGTTTACCTTAAATTTCATTTTGGTCCCAAATATTTTTTTCCCATTTTGATCCTTAATGTTTTCCAATATTTTTGTTTTGATCCTTAGTAAGTTTAATAAGCGGTCCCTAACTATTAAATATGGTTATATCTCTCTCATTTAAAGTTCGAATGTGATAAAATCGGAGCTAAAAGTTACATTTGATGAGTTATTTCTTTGTCCAAATAGGGCCGTCAGCAAATGAAATAAAATTGGGCATGAAATCGGGCTCGAAAATAGGTCGTTTGTTTCATGAAGAATTTGGTCATATCTCTTTCGTTTCATATCCAAATACAACAAAATCATAATTACAAGTTACTTTTGATGAGATCTTTCTCAGTTTCTCTATCCAGTTGGGGCTATTGAGAAACAAGATCAAATAATACTCCAGAAGTGAGTTTGGTGAAAGCATCAGTATTAAGTTTCAGAGTACTATTGGACTTCGTTTGTCAACGGTTCAAACTAGACGAAGAAAAAACTCGTCAAGGGTTACTCATAACTTCAATTTAGTCACATTCGAACTTTAAATGAGAGAGATATGACAAATTTCATGAAATAAAGGGCCCACTTTCAGGCTCGATTTCATGCCTGATTTAATCTTGTTTGTTAACGGCTCCAACTGGTATGGATAAAGAAAGAACTCATCAAAGGTAACTTATAACTCTAATTTCATCGCATTTAGATTTGAAATGAAAGAGATATGACCGCATTCATTAGTTAAGGACAAAAACAAAACTTTTAAGAAATATTAAGGATCAAAATAAAACAAAAAATATTAGAGACAACAACGAGATTCAAGATAAATATTAGGGACCAAATTAAAATTGGATTTTGGCCTATTTAAAGATGAAAAAAAAAAAAATTCTCATGTTCTTTTCAAGTTTCATGCACGTTTCTTTTCTCTGCCGACAAAGGTTTCTTTTCCGTGAATCCTCAACATTTTTCTCACAATTTGTGGTGAGTGAATACGAGACATTGAGGCCAAAAAAAACAAAGAATATGAGACATGGTTTAGTTAGTATCTTAATTCTTAAATAAAAAATTATTCTAAGAACATAATTATAATTTTATTTTTTAAAGATTAAATTAAAATATTTATTATCTTTCAAAAGTTAAATTATTATTCTACTATATATATATAAAAAAAAAAAAGTAAATGAGTGCGACGATGAGTACTGACACTTTTCTCTAGAGTTTACTAATAAATTAATTCTCTTTTAAAATTTTACCTAGTAAAAAGGAAGTTTTGACGTTTTATTATGAATTTACGTTTATTTAAAACAGTCCTCCAAAAAAATTTTCAGAAAAAGTATTATGGAAAAATAATTCGTTTGATTTTTATTTTTGTAAAGAGAAGTGCTTCTTACATTTATTGTTAAATTACTAAAAATAGCCATTATATAAGAGAAGACTAGTTGCTAGTTTTTTTTTCCTTAACAGAAGTTTAAGTGGAAATCAATAATTTTTAGTGACTAGAATTATTTTTACTATTTAGACTTTAGAGAAATACTTCTTGGAGGGAACTATATTTTACTCTCCTAAAATTTAGCTCCTTCACATTTTGCTTTCAAAAGTGTTTCTTGTAATAGTTGGTTGCTATTTTGATTAAAGACTTATGAAGCATCGACACTTCAATTTGAGGGAATGTTATGATGTCAAACACATGTTCGTATTCGATACCTATATGACACTCATCATACGACGTATATCCATAAGTTTTAAAAAATAAAATTATTTTTTTGCGATTTTGACATGACAAACAATAAAAAAAAAAAAAAATACATCTTATATTATATGGCTCAATCCCTTTCTGGTCGTCCACATTTTAAAACTATAGTACAAAATTAATAATAAGAGGAAAATTATTATTTGATCCCTTCTTTTTTACTGTGTTAACGATTTAGTCCCTCATTTATTTTACATACATATTTGCATGCCCGTTAGGGCACGCAAAGCCTCTAGTATGATATATGTCCTAAATAGGTATTGTAATATTTAAAGTTTACATCAAGATTTATAAATATTTAATTGTTTATATATAAAAATATATGTTATTTCGTGTCATATAATTTTACTATCCGATCTTGATTTCACTAACGTTGATTTAACCACGCATGTCAATATGAATAGGGAGAAACTATACGCCAACATATTGAAACTTAATACTAATAGATCTTATAGGAAAAATTGTTGTAAATTGTGCATATGTATGTTAAATAAAGTTTTATAGTATTTAGATCTTATAAGTTAAAATTTAACAATAAAATGCAATACGATATAAATAAATATGAGTTTCGTGTATATAATGATATAAATATGAGCCACAAAATAGATAAGGGCAGAACTAGAGCAAGCTCTACCAGGATTTTTGGCGAGAAATTGAAATAGTTAGCCAGAAAGGTGAGAAATGAGTATGTTTGGATTGAAGATTAAGAGGGAGAAGGAAAGAGAGAGAAGAGTGAAATATATTCCTTTTGTTTAAAAAGTTGAAGATTGGAGGAGAAGACAATAAAAAATTAATTTTTATTTCTTTATTTTTTTTTCATTTCACAACTTTGAAATACTTCAAATTGAAACATTCTGTAGGAAGAATTGATTCGCAAAAAGAAAAAGAATAGAAAGAGATTTCTTTCTATTCCCTCCTCATCTCTATTCTCTAATCTTTTTCGAGTAAATTATTAAATCAGTGTCTAAATTTTTGCTCGGTTATAAATAAATTCCTAAATTTAGCTAATAGACGAATAAGTCCTCAAATTTATCGAACGTTACACAAATTAGTCCCTCCGTTATCCTGCCGTTCCAAAAAATGTGAGGTGGCACGTTAAGTGCTGACGTGACACATTAACTGCCACGTCAGCACGGGTTAAACTATAAAAAAAAAAAAAGAAATGCCAACCGGGTAAATGTCGTCACATCAGCATTATTACTAAAAAAAAAAAAGAAAATTCGTGTTTGGACAAATTGGTCCCAGACTTCAATTTTTATTCCATTATTTTCAATTCCCCCTATTTTTCATCATCTTCATTCATTTTAGTCCCAAATCCTCAAAATAAAATTGTTAAGTGTCTCAAATCTCTTCCAAACATTTCAATTTAGTCCTCAAAAGTATTAAAAACCCTAAAACCTAAACCTAAACCCCAAACTCTAAACCCCTTTATTTTCAATTCCCCCTCTTTTTCATCTTCTACATTCATTTTAGTCCCAAATTCTCAAAATAAAATTGTAAAGTGTCCCAAAACTCTTCCAAACATTTCAATTTTGTCCTTAAAAATATTAAAAACCCTAAACCCTAAACACTTAAAACTTAATTTTTTTAATCTTCATTTTCATCCAATTTAGTCCTTAAAAATATTAAAAACCTTAAAACTCAATTTTTTTATTCTTCATCTTCATCTTCCCAATTTAACATAAATCCCTAAACCCCCTAATTTTTTTTAATTTAATCTTCATCTTCATCCAAAATAGTCCTTATAAATCTAAAAAATCCTAAACTCCAAAACCCTAAATCTAAAACCCTAAACCCCTAAAAAAAGTGCCACATGAGCAAATTTTGCCAAATCAGCATTAGAATTAAAAGAAAAAAACCACTCTCTTGCAATTTGGTCCTGCAATTAATTTTATTAAATTAGAACTAAAATAAAAAACATTTTAGTTCTTCAGAATCGCACGCGTATCACCCACAACTTCGTTCTTCTCTTCTTCTCCAAAATCCACAAACAAATAACCAAAATCAAACGCGATTACTTCTCCAAAACACGATTTCTTCTTCTTCTTCAGAATCGCACGCGATTTCTTCTCCGATTGATTTCTCTATTTGGCTCTCGATCGTCGCCGGAATCTCTATCTCTCTCGCAAACCACCATCGCTGGAGGCGGCGTCGGAGAGTGTCATGGTCGTTAGGACGGCAAAGGCGGTCGTCGGGGGACGAAGACGAAGGGTCTGCAAGGGTGGGCTTGTTATCTGGTTTGTTAGAGGAGGAAGAAGACGAAGATCTGGAAACAGAGGAAGAAGAAGATATGTTTCTTCGATGATGATGATGAACTATTTGTAGGGTGGATTTTGAATCTGAGAAATGGGTATGGAAGTTTTTTTAAGAATAAAAATTCAGGGAAAAGAAGATGGTGATGATGATGAACCTTATGTTCAAATTTGGATGTGGGTTTTGAATTAGAGAAATAAGCATGAAGATGAAGAAGATGAAGAAGATGGGTTTGGGTGTGGGTTTTGAACCTGATGGTGATGAATTTTAAGGTTCTAGCAGCTTAGGGACCAAATTGATGAAGATGAAGATGAAGATTAAAAAAAGGCAAAACACCTTTTTGTGCCCCTAACGTTTGTAGTGATTTTCAGTTATGCCTCTAACGTTTTATTTTGTTCAAGCGTGCCCTCAATGTGAAACTAACGTTTCAATTATGCCCCCAATTTTGACTCAATGCGTGGCAATTTTTTTACTTATGTGTCATTTTTTTGGTCTGACGTGGCATAATGATTGGACATTCATATTTTTTTTTCCACTGTGGCATGATGACTGGATTTACATTTTTGAACATAAAAATTGAGTAAACTAGCAAATTAGTCCCTGGATTTACATTTTTCATCATCTTCATTCATTTTAGTCCCAAATCCTCAAAATAAAATTGTAAAGTGTCTCAAAACTCTTCCAAACATTCCAATTTAGTCCTTGAAAATATAAAAAACCCTAAAACCTAAACCCCAAACTCTAAACCCTAAAACCCTAAACCCTAAAACCCTAATCCTAAAATTGTAAAGTGTCCCAAAACTCTTCTAAACATTCCAATTTAGTCCTTAAAAATTATATATATTTTTTAAAATTTTCATCTTCATCTTATCTTATTATTCTAAATTCCCCTTCTTTTCATCATCTTCATTCATTTTAATCCCAAATTTTCAAAATAAAATTGTAAAGTGTCCCAACACTCTTCCAAACATTCCAATTTAATCCTTAGTAATATTAAAAACCTTAAAACCTTAAATTCCTAAACACTAAATCTTTCATCATTAAAAAAAAAATAGTTCATCATCATCATTCATCAATTCATCATCAGTTCATCATCTAAAAATTAAAAAAATAATCCTAAAAACTTTAAAAAAAAATCATTCATCATTTTATCAAAGGCTGAAGACACCCTCAACTCAAAAAAAATCCAGATCTGGGAGAAGAATGAGAATGACGTGATGCTCTTTCTTTGAGACGCTTCAACAATGGAGGAATTAATAGAGTGTGGATTGGGAGAAGAATGAGAGAGGAAGACTCGAATTGGTTCTCGCGATGGGAAGAAGAACTTCCTATTCACATCGCGATCTTGCTATGGCCTTAGATATCCGAAGCCCTCATCATTTGAATACACCACAACAACTTCCTCAACCTCCTCCTCCTTCAAATCCCTTACCCTCTCCGACCAATCCCACGCACCCTAACTCCGCCGATTTCGCCGATTCCGCAGAATTGGGTCCTTCGAATCCGTCCTCTGTTTCCAGAATCGGACAGATTCTGTGTTAATTTTAGTGGTGAACACGTTGCGTGGAGGTTGTCGTTTCTCAGTGGATTCCGTTCAGATCTGGTCGTCGGGGGTTCGTCGGCGGTGGGAGCTAGAGTCCAGGTAGAAGGTCGACGGTTTCTATGGTGGTTAACGGTGGTCTCGCTTGAAAACCTCCGATTTGACGATGATGATGATGAAAAATCTGGGCAATTTCTAGGAAGAAGATGATGATGACGTTGGGTTTCTGTTCGTTGGGTTTTTCTGGGAAATTTTTGTGGAAGAAGGTAAAGAGGAAAGTAGGATTTAGGGACCAAATTGCAAGAGAGTAGGTTTTTTAGGGGTTTAGGATTTAGGGTTTAGGGGTTAGGGTTTAGGGTTTTAGATTTTAGGGTTTAGGGTTTAGGATTTTAGAGTTTAGGGTTTTAGGATTTTAGGGTTTAGGATTTTTAATATTTTTAAGGACTAAATTGAAATGTTTGGAAGAGTTTTGGGACACTTTACAATTTTAGGATTAGGGTTTTAGGGTTTATGGTTTTAGGTTTAGAGTTTGGGGTTTAGGTTTTAGGGTTTTTAATATTTTTAAAGACTAAATTGGAATGTTTGGAAGAGTTTTGAGACACTTTACAATTTTATTTTGAGGATTTGGGACTAAAATGAATGAAGATGATGAAAAATGTAAATCCAGTGACTGATTTGCTAGTTTACTCAATTTTTATGTTCAAAAATGTAAATCCAGTCATCATGCCACGGTGGAAAAAAAAAATATAAATGTCCAGTCATTATGCGACGTCAGACCAAAAAAATGACACATAAGTAAAAAAAATTGCCACATGGGCATTGAGTCAAAATTGGGGGCATAATTGAAACGTTAGTTTCACATTGAGGGCACGCTTGAACAAAATGAAACGTTAGGGGCATAACTGAAAATCACTGCAAACGTTAGGGGCACAAAATGGTGTTTTGCCTTAAAAAAATAAAAATTTAGAGGGTTTAGGAATTAAAAAAAAATAGAGATTTATGTAAAATTGGGAAGATGAAGATGAAGATTAAAAAAAAATTTAGGTTTTAGGGTTTTAGGGTTTTTTTTTATATTTTTAAGGACTAAATTGGATGAAGATGAAGATTAAAAAAAATTAAGTTTTAGGTATTTAGGGTTTAGAGTTTTAGGTTTAGGGTTTAAGGACTAAATTGGAATGTTTGGAAGAATTTTGGGACAATTACAATTTTATTTTGAGGATTTGGGACTAAAATGAATGTAGATGATGAAAAAGAGGGGGAATTGAAAATAAAGGGGTTTAGAGTTTGGGGTTTAGGGTTTAGGTTTTAGAGTTTTTAATACTTTTGAGGACTAAATTGAAATGTTTGGAAGAGTTTTGGGACACTTAACAATTTTATTTTGAGGATTTGGGACTAAAATGAATGAAGATGATGAAAAATAGGGGGAATTAAAAATAATGGGATAAAAATTGAAGCCAGTGACCAATTTGCCCAGTTGGCATTTATTTTTCTTTTTTTTTTAGTTTAACTCGTGCTGACGTGGCAGTTAACGTGCCACATCAGCAGTTAACGTGCCACCTCACGTTTTTTGGAACGACAGGTTAACGGAGGGACCAATTTGTGTAACGTTCGATAAATTCGGGGACTTATTCGTCTATTAGCCAAATCTAGGGGCTTATCTGTAACCGAGCAAAAATCTAGAGACTGATTTGATAGTTTACTCAATCTTTTTCCCTCACTCTTTTTTTTTTTTTTTTTTTTTTTNCTCTTTTTTTTTTTTTTTTTTTTTCTTTCTTTTGGTCGGAACCTCCCTCCCCTTCAAAGTACTGAAACAAACCCATAATGTAAGAAGGGTTCCTCAAATTCTTGTTTTTGGTCAGGACTTCCCCAATAACTCAAGAGGAAAAGACTATTGGGCTTAATGTTTTCTCAAATAAAAAAGACCCTCCTCAGCCCAAATCACAAGGAAGTTTAAAAACAATATATATAAAATGGAATAAGAGAAGTGTAATAGTTATACAACTAAAGTTCAACAGGGTAGGACGTACTTTTCCCTAATTTCTTCATGATTCCTTCTTTGAAGTAGAAGAAGTCATAAACTATTAGTGTAAATTTAGTTTCATATTTTTTACTCAGTTTTTCAATTTGGTTTTATATTTTTTTTGTTGCATTTTTTGTCCCATTTATTTGCGAAAGATCTCAGTTTAGTCTCATATCACTTTTAATCTCATATCTTTACAAAAAGTTTTACAATATAGAACTTTTTACAAAGATATGAGATCAATTTTATAACAACCAAAAGATATGAGACCAATTCTGTAACCTGACAAAAAGATATGAGACCAAAAGTGCAAAAAAAAAAAATACGGGACCAAATTGAGACATCGCCAAAAGATATGGGACCAAAAGTGAAAAAAAAAATACGGGACCAAATTGAGACATGATCAAAAGATATGAGACCAAAAGTACAACAAAAAAGATATGAGACCAAATTTATTACACTTTGAGCTAAAATTAATATGATCAATTTTATTATTAATTATTTTCTTAAAACAATTTTGTCTATAACCTGTGCAGTATTATCCCATTACAGCAAATCATAAAGCAAAACTAACTACGTTTGAACCATAGTGCAAAAAACCGGACCGGTCATCAAACCGGTGGAAGGCTCGGGTCACTGGTTCAATGGTTCAACCGCTGAGTCACTGGTTTAACCGGTTGAGCTGGTTTACTTAAAAAATACATTTTCAAATATACATATTCATTAAATACACATTAATATATTGCAATAATTTAAATATAAAGTAAATATTAAACACTTTAGTACCTTTGGAGCTATTTTGCAATTTTAACCATAACAAGTTTTGTAAAAATTACATATTGACCTTAAAATTTTTTTAAAGTTTTCATTTTAGTCCATCTATAATATGTATCCAGGGACTAATTTGTAATTTTTTGGTACCATTTGGAGCTATTTTGTAATTTTAACTATAAAAGTTTAAAACTAAATTTAAAAATTGAACATCTTATAAATTAATATATATTGTTACAATTTTATATGTTTTTTAGTTTATTAAATAATAAAAATTCCATGGCATAACAAATACTATATTATGGGACATTTTCGTTTCCCAACTTTGAAAATCCTACTTCGAGAAACAATTAATATATTACACAGAATGCAATATAATATTAATAAGAGTTGATGGTTTAATGGTTATTTCTTCCTCTTCTCACCACTAGGCTCCGGACTATTCCTCGAATGATATCAAACCGCTTCATCCAGTTCAATTTACAATGCTTGCTCAAGATTTAGGGTTCGATTCCTCTAGCTTTCAATTCTATCAAAATCTTATATTCATTTATCTTTCTATTTAGTATATTTATTCCTTTGTGGCTAAAATTATATTTTGATCCTCCACATATTTATAGTTTTCCAATTTGGTCCCCCTTATTTTATTTCATTTACATTTACAATTTTTAAAAAGCCTCCTTTTATTTTATTCTTTTTACTTCACTTATTTTTTAAGATAAAATCACATTTTCATCCATCACACATTTAATTTTTTCCAATTTGGTCCATGTTATTTAATCATTTTTTAACATTTAATTTTTAGAAAAGCTTTTTACCTAACTAATTTACCTCATGAAGTTCTTTATGAATACTTTATTTATTAAAGTTTAAATTAAGTTTTAATCGATTTAAATACTATTATCTCTCCAATCTCATTATCTCCCTACATATTTTTATATGTTTTATAATTTTTTTTGTTCAACTTATACATTTTATCTTATAATATTGATAATATAAAGAAAAAAAAAATGCCAATATTCTATTTTGGTTTCTAATGCTTACCTAAAAGTTCCATTTTGGTCCCTAATATTTTTTTGTTATGTTTTGTTATTTAATCTTTAATGTTTTATAAAAGTTTCATAATTGGCCTCTAATTATTCAATGTGGTTATATCTCTATTGTTTGCTGATGACCCCAATTGAGTAAAGAAAAAACTCATCAAATTTAATATGAAGCTCTAATTTCATTGCGTTCGAGTTTAAAATGAAAGAGATATGACCATATTCAATAGTTATGGATCAAATATGAAACTTTTAAAAAATATTAAAGACTAAAACAAAACAAACAAAAAATATTAAGAATCAAAACATAAGAGACCAAAATAAAATTTTAGCCAAAAAAATATATTGAGCCCCTAACCAAAATTCCTGGCTCTGTGCCCCTGTGCACATACCCTCAAACGTACCTCTTTAAATCTCCTTCACTTCATCATCATCTTTAAATGTATGGTAACATGTCGAATATTGATGGGTTCAAGATAATGTTCGAGACAGACAACGTTTATGTGTTATATGATTGTGGGATGATGTGTCTGAATAAATTGTTCATGTGTGGCATATGCTGCCACAACAGAGGATGTTACTGGCTGTGAGATTTGGACTCACCACTCCAAATTTTTGGGAGGGCAGTTTACTCCATCCCCATGATCCCCTGCAACAAGATCCAAAGGGTATTTTATGACAGGTTAAATTACAATTTAGTACTATATAGTTTGATCATATTCTACTTTGATATTCATAGTTGGGAAAGTCACATTCAACTAAGGTTTATGAAAATTTTATACAATTAAATGTACTTTATATTATGTAGGGTAAATTACACTTTGGTATACTATTTTTGCAACCATTAACACTTAGGTACCCAATTTTATTTTTATGTTAAGTTTTGACGGCAAAATCATACGTGACCATCACGTGCACAGTAAAAATACTTAAATGTCTATTTTCTTCTCATTTTTCACGACTCAGACGTTAAATCATTCAAAAATCGTAAAAAAACATTGAGATTCAAAGGGAGAGGATTTTAAAGTGTTTTATCGTTTGAATCTGAAGAAAATGAACTATTTGTACGAAATCAGGCATTTCATAATTTATGTTCAAGGATTTTTTTATTCATTGACTTAATTTCAAAGCATTTTTTTAATTTGTATATTATCCATATTTATCTTTTATTTATTTTTTTTTTTTTGCACTCGGAGCAAAATTAGATTGATTAGTTAGAGATGAAAGATTACAGGAGCCTTTCTTTAATTGTTTTTTTAGGGGAAATTAGTTGATGGGCAAGAAATAGCTATAAAAAGACTTTCTACCAATTCAAGACAAGGGTTAACGGAGTTTAAAAATGAAGTGGAACTTATTGCTAAACTTTAGCATAATAACTTGGTGAGACTTTGTGGATTCTGCATTGAAAGGGAGGAAAGAATGTTAGTCTATGAATATTTGCCCAACAAAAGCTTGGATTATTACCTTTTTGGTATGTTTTTTTAATTGTTTTATATAGATCTAGGCCATTAAATATGGACTTATATAGCAATTTTTGCTTCTTCTATCCATGCATGTTTTTCTAATCTCAATCTCATTGAAATAGATCCCAATAATAAAAATTTGTTGAACTGGATGAAGCGATTTGATATCATTCGAGGAATAGCTCAAGGACTTGTTTATCTTCATTCTTCATAGTTATTCAAGATTAAAAGTAATTCATATATCGAGACTTAAAGCCAAGTAACATTTTGCTTGATAATGAGATGAATCCACGAATATTAGATTTTGGCATAGCTAGAATATTGGAATAGGTTAGATAAGTAATTCAATATAATATTTTCAGTTAACGTTCTAGAATATTTGGTTTGATATTTGTTATTGTTTAAGAACTAAAACTTGATAATTTGTTTTTTTAAATTTTAGCGGTTATATGTGTCCAGAATATGTTTTAAGTGGTGTTGTCTCAGTCAAAATTGATGTTTATAGCTTCGGAGTGCTTCTACTTTAAATTATCAGTGGCAAGAGGAATACTAACTGCTATCACTCTGACCTTGCTCTCAACCTTATAGGATATGTAAGAAGAATGTCATTTCATGTCACATTGTTGCTCAATATATATATATATATATATATATATATATTACATATCGGTATGCTTATTGATTTATAAATTACAAATTGAGTAAATTATTAACTTAATCCTTAGATTATATGGGTATTGTTATGATAGTCCTTAAATCTTTAAAAATTCATGATTCATTGCAATTTAGTCCTTCTAAGACTGACTTAAACAATGGCAGATTCATTGAAGGACTAATGTGCAAAGAGTCATAACTATTGGAAAATTAAATCAATTATTTCAAAATTTTAAGGACTAAAATAAGCACTCCATATATTTCAAGAATTAAATTGATAATTTAATTTTTACAAATTCCATAACTGACCATGTTGGATGTTGTACAAATTCCATAACCCAATAGTTTGTTTTTTCCCATTCTTGTTACCAAACCCTTGAAACTTTAAACTGAAAATGGAAAAACTGATCAAAAGAAATAAATTATAGATTAATCCTAAATTTGAAAAATAAAATGCAGTTTAATCCTAAAACTGTGTGGTTCGACGTGAGAAGATAAACTTTACAAAATTCTTGCAAAAATTACAGAATTCCCACAAATAGTTTCAAAATTTACAAAAAAAAGTCCCTAGATCATGATATTTGATGACTAAAATAAAAATTATAACAAAACTTTTTGTGGTGAAAATGTAATTTTGGAAAACATTGGAAAAAGAATAAAATTACAGATTAGTCCTAAATTTGAAAAACAAAATACAGTTTAGTCCTAAAACTGTGTGGTTCGACGTGAGAAGATAAACCTTACAAAATTCTTGCAAAAATTACAGAATTCCCTCAAATAGTTTCAAAAATTACAAAAAAAAATCCCTAGATCATGATATTTGAGGACTAAAATAAAAATTACAAAAACTTTTTGCGGTCAAAATGTAATTGTGGAAAATAGAAAAAGGAGATAATTACATATCAGTCCTAAATCTGGAAAATAAATGCAATTTAGTCCTACCCATATTCAAATACGACTACTTAAATGAAATTTTGAAAGAAAACTTGAATAATTTGAAAAATATTCTCATTAATTAATTTACAAATTAAATGTGCCCCAAAGACTATTTTGAGAAATATAAAAGTTTTTTGACCTTAAATGGAAGATAAATCAAACAATAGAGATACATAGTTGTTTTTTGTGTCCCAAGGACCAATTTGATAAAGATGACAAACATTTGAGTTCAATATGTGATTAATTAAGCACTTGATTGAGAGAAGTTTTATGAGAAAGGAAAAATTTTGATTCATCAAAACTCTAACGGTCTTTTTGCATTTTCTTTTTTAATGACTCTCTAGTTCTTGAAATGAAATTGTAGAAAACTCCATCAATTCTTTTAGTTTGTTGTGTTTTGATTCGTTTTACCAGAGGGAGAGGAGCTAAACGCACAAAAGAAATCTTGTTGAAGAGTGAAATATGGTTTAAACAGCAATAGAAACTAACCGATAATATGTAGTAGAAATTGACGGCTAAAATTGAGTCACATCACCACTTTTTGTTAAATCTTGACGGAAAATAACTACAAGGTACCAAAGTACTAACGGCGCAAACCTCGGGGTATCAAAGTGTCAAATTTTGTCTTTCAAGGTACCAAAGTGGATTCAATCCTAATCACAGGGTACCAAAGTGCATTTTACTCCTAATATAATAATGGAGATGAATGAATTGAAGGAGATGGGAGGGGAGGGAGGGTATTTATAGTTGAAGATTTGAGCCAAATTACGTTTTAGTCCCTCAAATTAATTTTTTTAATTAGAGTCTCCCTCAAATTAATTAGTTGACAGTATGAGTATTCCGATGCAAATGACACCAATAATTCCCTCATTAATATTGTTTTTTCTTTCTTTTATTTTATGCACTATGGACATATATCAGTTATTTTTATAGGGATTATTTATCATGTGTTCTTAGGGTTCATTTAATAACCTAATTTTATCTCTTTATCTCTTGTGACAAAAATACTCTTATTAATCTATTGATTATTTAGTGAGATTTAATTTAAATGTGACGAAATGAAAAAAAAAACAAAATACCATATTATATTTTATTAATTTTTTATTAAAATAAAAAACACAAATCACATTAAATGTAATATAATAAGGAAAGAAAAGAAAAAAAACAATAATATCTATATGCGTATAATTGTTAATTTTTTATGATTCTTTTGTTATCTTTTGATTTTTTTTTCTATAAAAATATTGAAAAATAACAACAATCATACGCATACATATATTGTTTTTTTTCAATCATAAAAAAATTAACATTCATATGCATTATTGTTTTTTGCTTGTTTTTCCTATTATGTTTAATGTGATTTATGTTTTCTATTTTATTACTCAGTTGTCAGGTTGTATTATATTGAATTAATTACATAAGCATATTAATATATATTACCGCATTATAGATAAATGCATCAAGATTTTGCATTTTCCACAAAAGAATCCATCTCCATTAGGTGACACTTTTGTTGAGCACTTCATACTAACTTCAAATTTGATTGAACGACTTCACTTAAATTTCAATCTCAAAAATGGAATGAAAAAAAGTTTGAGGACTCATACACGGCATTAGTATTTACGAGTGGTTAGGTTTATAGTTCTATCACCATAATTGCTTAGATATTAAATAGTTAATTTGTTCATTGACAAAAAGTCACACTAAGGTTCGGTGTCACAATTGCTAGGATATGAATTATTTCCCCAAAATTACAAAATGTCATCCTTTAATTTGCACTCAACTCTTGCAAACCTCTCAATGTGGGACGTGGGTTTCCTAGTTTGATTTGTTTTCCTCTTTACTTTATTATTTTTTTTCGACAATCAGTATTCACCACATTCATGAGAGTGATTCCCAATATATACTACTTCATGTTAAATTTTTATTGATAACCAAACAAGAAACACCTGAAAATTAAACTTTTCCCAATATATACTACTTTATTATTTGTCTCATATTTTCATATCTGACATTAATATATGTCATTTAATGGTAGTAATGTGTGTATTTAACAGAAAAATGACTTTAGGGACTAAATAGTTTGTGTGAAATTTTTCAAGGACTGAATGTTTATTTTTATTATTCAGAGATTAAGGCATTTTCTTCTTTTAATTTGTGGTTCACGAGATGACTTATATCAATGGACCAAATTGAACCTCCTCATTCCTCAACATAGGATGACTTTAATTTGCCTTCTTCACGCCAATAATTCACCTAGTGTAGTGTGTCAAATTCTATCTACTTCTCGATTTGTGCTTGTGCTATTTTGGTTGATTAATTTGTGGTACGTAGTATACATTATTGTCACCTTGGCCACTGTACTATTACAAAAATTAAAGAAAAGTCCTAATTAGGTTACTATATATAAAAATAAGATAAGATGATAATATATATGCAAAAAGAACTCTCTCTCTTACCACTTTCTTATATACCCTGCTCTTAACCCTCCAATAATTCCCCTATCTAGTGTGTGTGGCAGTTAACAAGCCATCTTCTTCCATTTTTCAGCTTCATGCTTCAGTTTGTGCTTGTGCTATTTTGGTTGCTTTGTGGCCACTATTACAAAAAGAGAAGTCCTAATTAATTAGGTTACTGTACTAGTGTTTATATGTATATATATATATATATTTATATCTTTTTTTTTATGGAGATTATATATATATATATATATCAAAGTGTGCATATATCTTCTTTCTTTCTGATATGTTAATATAACAATAAATGATATATAAAAATCAGTAATTAGCAGTGGCTAATATTTTCCCCATTTCTTGTAGCTATTAGATTCTAGCTAGCTACTATAGCAAGCATCTTTGTCATAAACATAAAACTTTCAATTTTTTTTTCATCAGTAAGCAACAACACATGACTTCAGTCTTAACATTTTTTATTTCAAAGGGAAATGGGCTGGTTAAGAAAGTATATAACTTTTAGAAAATTTTGTCCAATATATATATATATATATATGGAATGCTACAAATGTATTCCAAGATTTGAAAAGTGTTTACATATATCTAATTTGTATTTGTATCCAATCTTGTACGTACTATATGACATGATTTTGATGCTTTAAATTATGTTTATACATATCTTGTCTAATCAAAGTATCAAATAATTAAATTAAATTGGAGATTACCATTTCAATTTCTATTATTTCTTTTCATTCATAGCTCATATATGCTAACAAAACAACTAAAAATGCTTCTTAACAAAACAAAGGAGAGAATTCGAGCAAATAAATTAAAATACAGGCAATTTATTAACTTAACAAAATATAAAATATATAATGTATAGTGAAATTTAATCATAATTAAACAGAATCAAATTATCCAGAACTATAGAATTACAAACTTTATAACATATTATTCCTAATATAAGTTGGGTTTGATTTGGTGAAATTGATTTATTTGGTGGAATTTTGAAAACCCCGACCTGAAAAAAGACTTACCCATTAACTCGTTCACAATACCTGGCCAAGATCATAGTGGTAACTGTGAATTTCTTATCTTCATATAGTGAAATCTTTTGTTTCATGCTCTTCCAAGCAACCCATGGTTTCTAGAATCCAAAAGCTGGCAAGATTGTCATCTTCTGATATTGTAACGACCCCAAAATTAAAGAATCTCCCAATGGTTGTTTCCTGTTAGCTACCCAAACAAATTTAAAATTTAAAATTCTTTGGCCAAAGTGCGAATTTGGTCCTATAACTTTGCTGTAGTTTCCAAATCAGTCCTATAACTTTTTTGTCTCGAATTTGGTCCTGTAACTTTGCTCCAGCTCCCAAATCAGTCCTATAACTTTTTTTGTCTCGTATTTGGTCCTGTATCTTTGCTCCAGGTCCCAAATCAGTCCTATATCTTCTTTTGTCTCAGTTTTGGTTCCATATGTTTTGAAAACCTCTCATCGTTAGTCCTCCATCTATTTTAAATTACAATTTACTCCTGAAAACTTCAAGTCCCTTTCACTTTACTCCCTGGCTATCAAAATGAAAGTGAAAGAGCATCCATGAAGATTCTCAAACCTTACATCTTGGTCCCTAATCTATGAATTCTTTATGAAATGGAAATGCAAAAACAACACAAATTAAAGCAAATGACAGAGGGACCAAAAACTAATCCAAAAACCCCAATTCTCACTGAAATCTCACTCAAATAATCGTCCTCAAATTCTTTAAGAAAGAATTTTAGAAAATCCACACTTTTGAGGAGGAATGTGATAGAAGATTCCCTTACATTTAGTGATTCTGAGAGAGAAGTTCTAAAATCCCTTACATTTCTTCTATCACCTCCCTCCTCAAAAGTTTGAATTTTCGAAAATTCTTTTTTGAAGCATTTGAGGGTGACTATTTGAGTGAGATTTCTGTGAGAATTGAGGTTTTTGGATGAATTCTTGAGTTTCTCAACGATTTTCGTACATTTTTCCGGCGAGTTTGGGGCATTTTCTGGTGGGTTTTAAATTTTTTGTGTTTTCAGTTTTGGTCCCTCTGTCATTTGCTTTTAATTTTTGTTGTTTTTTCATTTCTATTCCATTTCATGAAGAATTCATGGATTAGGGATCAAGATATAAAGTTTGAGAATCTTCAGGGATGCTCTTTCACTTTCATTTTGATAGTCAGAACTAAAGTGAAATGGACTTGAAGTTTTTAGGACTAAACTGTAATTTAAAATAGACAAAGGACTAACGGTGGGAGGTTTTCAAAACATTTGGGACCAAAACTGAGACAAAAAAATATATAGGACTGATTTGGGACCTGGAGCAAAAATACAGGACCAAATACGAGATAAAAAAAGTTATAGGACTGATTTGGGAACTGGAGCAAAGTTACAGGACCAAATTCGAGACAGAAAAAGTTATAGGACTGATTTGGAAACTACAACAAAGTTATAGGACCAAATTCGCACTTTGGCCAAATTCTTTAAATTAATACATTTAAATAAAAGAATTAATATAGAAGTAGTGTAGGTATTTGATAGATGTGAGATGATGATGGACATTGTTAAATTAAGGCAAAAGACCCTTTTGTACCCTTAACGTTTGCGGTGATTTTCAGTTATGCTCCTAACGTTTCATTTGTTTAAGTTTTGCCCCAATGTGAAACGTTAGTTTCAATTATGAACACAATTTTGACTCAATGTTGATGTGTCAATTTTTTTTACTTGTGTGTCAATTCTTTGTTCTGAATGAATGTGGCAAGATGACTGGATAAATAAAACATCTTTAATTTATTTTTTATCCACCATGACAATTCCTACGTGGTATAAGGCTTGCGAAGATGAAGATGAAGATGTCAAAAAAATTTGAGGGTAGTAATTTATTGGTTTAGAGAATGCAAATCCACGTAGGAAATGTCATGGTGGATAAAAAATAAATCATGGATGTTTTATTTATCAAGTCATCTTGCCACATATTTAATTTAGAACGAAAAATTGACACACAAGTAAAATTGGGGGCATAATTGAAACTAACGTTTCACATTGGGGGCACAACTGACATAAATGAAATGTTAGAGGCATAACTGAAAATCACTGCAAACGTTAGGGGCACGAAAGTGTCTTTTACCTTAAATTAAAGTAGTGGAGCTGGACTCAACAAGCATTTATTTCTCCTATAAGTCCCATCACATGCACCTTCCAATTAGAGAGATTGTATTTTTAGGCAAATTTAGTTAAAATCTTTATTTATTTATTTATTTTATGTTTTGATCCTATTATAAAAAGAAAAGAACCTTAATATAAGAAAATAAAACTTTTGGGGGATGAAAGTTTATTTTTCCCTTTTTTTAACGGAAAAATGGATGGAAAAAGTTTGAGGGACCAACTGTGCCAAGTTTTGAAAAATTGAGAGACCAATATGGAACGAAAAATAACTGAGGAACCAATTTGGAACATTGGACATAAATGAGGGACCAAAATAGGACTTTGGCCTTAATACTACTGTATTTTGTATTTTGTATGTCCGGACATGTAAAGATTAATTTAAATTCTATAATTATTATAATTTTAAAATAATAAAGAATTTATTTTATTGAATTTTATAATAAAATTTAGTTTTTATGAATTTTTTATTTTAATTGTAATTTTTTAATTTAAAATGTGAAAAGTTATTTATCCAGCTAATTATACAAAGTATGCATGACTGATGGAAGAGAGAAGAGATGAAGCATTTTCTGCGTAGAGCCAAAATGGAAAGAGAAAGGAAGACAGACATTTGAATTATCTCAACCAACTCTTTCTCTTTTGGTGTATGATTTTAAAATAAAGCATAGGAGATAATGAAAGTGGAATAAAGCATTTCACTAGCAAGAGTTAAAAAAAAAAAAGCGTATGAAGCCACTAATGTCTTGATGATGCTTTACGTAAAATGATTGAGTCCACTAAGTATATGAGGGCAAATTGAATTTGTAATCTCCACTCATAAAATTCTCTTTTGATTCAGTCCCACCATATATACGAAAAAGAAGTGAAATGATATAAAGTAGAGAAGGAGGGTAGCTTCATGAAAATTTGTCAAAACATCTTTTGTTTTTGTAGGCAAGAATGACATGTGAGTTTGGCCATGATATGAATAAAAAATTACAAGGGTCAAATTCCCTTTTAGTCCCAATGCATGAGATTTAATAAGATAATTAATTTTGGACCGAAATAAATAAAAGCAAATCAGATTTTGGGTCAGAAAATTAATTTGGTCATTCGAGACAAAATTGCTCCACCAACACAATCATGGGTGTGATTTTAATTTTCAACAAACAAGAGTAGAAGAGCATGTGAAAACATTAAGTAAAAGAGAGAGAATATGTAATCATGTGATCGAGTGTATAGTTTGTTTAGGGGGGCAAAATGTAGTTTCCCCCAAGTTTTTTATATCCCATAGATGACATGGGATGTAATTTGAGGGAGTGAAATGTAATTGGGGTAAAAACTTCAACTATAAAAGTAGTAGTACCCTCTCTCCCAGAATCTCCAATTCATTGCATTCCACACGCCTTCTTCTTCTTCTTAATCTACTAGGACAAGAAGTCCATCTCCCGGGTAAGGCTTAATTTACATTTTTTTATAAATTATAATTGATTGATGTTTGGGAAATTATTTTTATATTCCTTTGTTTTGTTCAAGTAGCAGTTTTGTGTTGATTTACAGACAGAGGGTGATCACTCCGAGGACGATGACAAGAAAGAAATAAAATGAAATTAGTAATTAAGTAGTGGTTGTAATAATGTTTTATCATGAATAGACGAATAAAGAATTCAAGTATTGTGATACAACAGATGGAAGAAATGCATTGAAATGATATGGAGAATGAATGAAATGGAATTTGTGATTAGTGAAAATGCATAGCCCTTATTCGAGAAAGGGTAAACTCCTAATGCTCTCAATGAAGAGAAAGAGGCAATTTTAATTGAACAGGACCATGTTATAAGTGCAACTGCAACTTAAATTGTTTAAAATCTCAAATTTCTGATTTTTGCTTTTACAAATTGGCCAAAAATAAATATATGAACTTAATTATTACGGAAAATATTAATTAGCACCATCTTCAACTTTGATTCCGAGCTCCATGAAAATTTTAAACTTAGGATGCTTGGAATAGTTTTCGTCTTCACCCATTTTCCAACACAATCGAAGTACGAATGCTTATTGCTTGGGATTAATACAAGGTAGATATCACTGTAGGCAAAAAAGTTGAGAAGGTAGTGAGATTTTTTATGAGAAAAGGTTTAAAGGAAATATTGAAAATAATCTTTTCAAAGTTTAAAAAAGTTTTTTTTTTTTAAAATACTTCTCTTACCATCATTAATCAACGGTTAAGTCAAGGTTAAAAAAGATTTTCTAAAAAATAATTTTTAAAGGATCATTTTAATACTCTTCAAACTTAATGAATCAATTGGAAACCTTAATCAAAGTTAAAGGAATATGTTTACCAAAAAAGTTAAAGGAATATTATAAGCCAAATACTCACATTCGTCACAATAATTGAATAGATTTCCAATTGTTTCTAAATATTTCATTTGTTTCAAATTAGTTTTATAGGTTTTTATGATTTTTTATTTTTGGCCAAAGTCTTGTTTTGGTCCCTCATATTTGCTTAAAGTTCTATTTTGGTTCCTCAAGTTTTTTTCATTCCGTTTTGGTCCCACATGTTTGCTCAAGGTTCTATTTTAGTCCCTCAAGTTTCTAAAAAGTTTCACCATTAGTCCCTGACTCTTTTTCATTCACTTTTTTCGTTAAAAAAATGAAAAAAAAAAAAAACTAACTTTTATTTCCCAACAATTTTGCTCTTTTGCAATAAGGTCTTTCCCATTTGTAAAAGAGCAAAATTATTGGGAGATGAAAGTTATTTTTTTTCCCTTTTTTAACAGAAAAAATGGATGGAAAAGAGTCAAGTACTAAAGGTAGAACTTTTTATAAACTTGAGGGACCAAAAGGAAACTTTGAACATACATGAGGGACCAAAACAGAATAAAAAAACTTGAGGGACCAAAATAGAACTTTGAACAAACATGAAGAACTAAAATAGGACTTTGACCTTTATTTTTTGTCTCAAAATACATAATCTAATCATCTTTTGTTTCAAATTCTAATGCAACAAGTATAAAATTAGAATTGCCTCTTACCATCGAGTCATTTCTTTATACAGTTGGAATTATATATCAATAATTGATATCAAATCAATTGAGTTATATACTTATATATTATAGTGTACCTATATTAATGATCTCGATTTTTTATACTTATAGAGTAATAAGTACACTATAATATATTTTAGTCTTTTTAGTAATATTTATAGTTTTTTAGTACTTATATATTATAGTTTTTTAGTGATAAAAATTTAAAAGATTTTTATTACTTTTCATAGCTTAAGAAAATTTCTGCACAGTAGTCCGCAAAATTTAAAGGGTTTGTACATTTTAATCAACCTAATTTTTATTAATTAATTGCTCTTCTTTGATCGTTTCAAGTCTATCTCTAACCCCATCATCGAATGTTAGAGTTTTTTTCCGTTGCTTTCAGAATGCTCAAAATGTTAATGTGAAAAGTGGGTCTCAATTCTGAACTTGATTTTCACTCTAACTTTCTGAAAAATTTTTCTGAGATTAGAAGGTTTGTGATGGTTTATTATATCTTAGCAAAAGTGTCTTTTTCTTAATTCATCAAGCAATTTAATTAAGGTGTCTTTTTCTTAATTAAATAATTGACATTTATAAAAAGTATATAAAAAATTACAAATATATTTAATTTTCAGTGACTAATTCATAATATCGAAACAAATTTAAAGACTAAAAAATTAATTTATTCATTCAAAATTCAAATCCAACAAGCAAGCACTACTAGATAGAAAAATACGGATCTTTTTCCTGATGGGTATGATTTTGGAGAAATTCTTATCTCTGTATATTCAATTTTTCTCTAAGTCCTTTCATAATTCATATATCTCTCACTCTCTTAACTTTGTGAAATATTTATTGTTAAAAAAATAGTGAAATATTTCAAAAGATCTCCTAAACATATGGTATTATGATGTATGCAATGCATGATGGTGTGAGGTAAAATAATAATACGACTAAAATAATAATACAATAACATCTTGTTGTTATAAAACAAATACAAATATGTGAAATGATAAAATAATTTTGGTATCGTGCTAATAACGTGTTGTAAAACTAACAGATTATGAAGTACAGAGATATGGAAAAAGATGTAAGCGATAATGAAGACACAAAATTATAGTGAAAGGATATAGTTCTTCAGGAACTATCCGACACATTATTGATGTAGTTCTTCAAGAACTCATTCATTTAATCTTATTCATTCTCATCTCAATTCCCAAAGTGTACAAGACAAGTCCTTTTATATAGGACTAAAAATGTATAACTCATGACCTACTAAAGACACCATAAAAGAGGGAGTTTATGTGCCTTAATACATAGTAATGAAGGAATAGTTACACCATGGATTTAAGGGCCATGAAAGACAAGTTACACATTGAGAAGAATTACAAGAGTCACTCATGCACATGAATGTATTATGCTATGTGGTCATCCACACCCACATGCATAGATATGCATGTTTATAACACTTCCCCTTGGATGACCATACATTATGAATACATGCCTCATTAAAAACCTTGTTAAGAAAAACCCAATGGGCTAAAAACTTAACGAAGGGAAAAAGAGTACATAATTCATAATTTTTATAATACAAATATATGCCTTGTTAAAACCTTGCTAAGTAAAACCCGGTGGAACAAAAACATAGCGAAGGAAAAAGAGTACATTATTTGCAAGTACTTAGACTTCCCCTCAAAAGCGCACTTTGTCTTCAAAATGTGTTGTGTTTCATCTTCAAGATGTTTGAGTCGATTCTTCCTTCCTTTTGAAGATATCTAGTCATACTGATGCATGATATAGATGTCCATTGCACATAAAATCCTTAACATATAATATAAAGTAATTCCATATTTCACATGACTAATCAATAAAAGTCTTTTCACATGATCAAACATAATAGAAATTAAACACATATATAATTCGCTTCTTTGAGTATAATATATTAATATAAAAATATCATAAGATACCAAAATTATTTACCTTCCACTATATTCTCATTGATAAAGAATTAACAAAATAATAAATAATAAATTCAACAATATTGTATTTTCTCTGTACAAGTTATCAATCACATTTTTTATAAACAAAATATTAATAAAGTCATTGATCAATATAAAATTACTGTAATCTCATTGAGAAAATATCTTCTTCAAAATTCTCAAATATTAATATTATCAATTCTTTCTCTCTTTTTTTTTAAAAAAAAATTAAGTTACCGATAAAAATACAAAAATAATTCATGAATCTTTCATGATATAAAAATTTATTTAGTGATGCATATATTAATCATTTTATATGCTAACACTGCATATATAGATTGTATGCTTCAGGCATTTCAAATCATTCAGGGATTTCTTACACATGAATATATCATTTTCTAACAACGTTAACGCATAATTTTCAATTTGGTATATACACAAGTCTTTCCCAAGACTCATGAAATCTGATTGATTGGATCCATAGATTCATCTTCCCCTCATTTCACGTTTCATATGAGAAATCTTGCACTGCTAGTGCATTACATTTAATTAATACAAATTTATTTATTTCCTATAAAAACTCAATTATATTTTATAGGTTTTGACATCTTCAGGTGATAAGACTACTGGTCTAAATATTTGAGAACTTCTAGTGCCTTGACTTCTGGTTAGAAATTTGACAACTTCTTGTGTCTAGATTGCTAGTCCAAAGTTTAACATCTTCTAATATTGTCAGGACTGTTGGTCCAAATTTTGACATCTTCTGGTGTCTGGACTACTGGTCCAAAATTTAATATTCACTTAGGGGAATTATCTCATTGTATTTAATTTTTGGCCAATTATCCAATGTCGACAATTCATAAAATGTGATTTTAATCACTCTTATTTAATAATTCTCAACTCATAATAATTCATCAAAATACCTCAGCTCATAGCCTTCAGGGCATTGTCATTCATTTGCTAATGCCTTCAGGCCATATGATTTTCAATTTTCAATATCCCTCAAATATTTCTTCAAATTCAATGAAAGTTTTTGGTACCGAAACCACTACTGGGGTTATAACTTTAATGAAAAATAAAAATTGTTGATCTTATAAACTTATTGTCTCTTATAGAGCACAATAGTGAAAATTTTCTATTCTCTTTATTTTGAGAAAATGATTCTCTACATAATGTATATTACGCTTCTAGCGTATTTTTAGTTTTTTAGCTTTTCTACCAATATTCATTCATTAAAAATGACTAGTCTTGTAAATATATATTTACATACAAATATATGATCATTGAACTTCATGTTCATAAATGACAACCACAAAAATACATTTGTCATATCATCATCATCTCTACTGAAGATATGTGGTGTCAAAATTTTCAAAAATCAATTACACTGCCAATTTTAATTTATGTCTCATCAATATAAAAATACATATACGCCTCAAATGAAATATGTATATCAAGGCAATAACAATTATTTTCATCATTTCCAATAGCTATATAATTACTACATGGACTAGCTATTAGCCTTCGGGGCCAATTTTGAACAATACCTCTATTGAAATGATAAAATAATTGATTCTATAGCGTGCTGATAACGTGTTGTAAAATAAATAGAAAATGTGAAGAAGGAAAATAAGGAGAGAAATGAGATATACGTTGTTGTAAAATAAATAGAAAATGTGAAGAAGGAAAATAAGGAGAGAAATGAGATATACAAATTAGTTCTCAAAAAGACTTAGTTCTTCAGGAACTATTCTATATGATTCATAGATGTAGTTCTTCAAGAACTCATCCTCCATCATCTTATTCTTTCATTGCTCATTCTATCATGTGTACACAGTAAAGCCTCCCTTATATAGGACTTTAGACATAAAGAGGACTATGTAACTTATAGCCTATACATTAAGGACAACATTATATGACATTAAGCACACTAATGAAGGGAGGTTACATCATACAATTATGGGCATTATGGAAGAGATGTTATACACTTGAGATATGGAATCCAAAGGTGATGGATGTGGTCATCCACATATTACATGTTTACAACACTTCCCCTTGGATGACTACACATTATGAATATATGCCTCATTAAAAACCTTGTTAAGAAAAACCCAATGGGATAAAAACTTAACAAAGGGAAAAAGAGTAATGTGTGATGAATATAAAATTATCAATGATGAGGGTCCTGAACCTAACTCAAGATAATGTGTGATAGAAAGAAACGAAATCATTGTTGATAATATTTTTGCATATGCTATAGCGTCTGAAATTATCAATGATGAGGGTCCTGAACCTAAAACTCTTGAGGAATGTCGACATCGAAATGATTGACCAAAATGGAAAGAAGCTATACAGGTTGAGTTAGACTCATTATCAAAAAGAAAAGTTTTTGGACCAATTGCTCAAACACCAGAAGGTGTTAAGCCTGTGGGTTATAAATGAGTATTTGTACGTAAGAGAAATGAGAAAAATGAGATTGTGAGATATAAAGCACGACTTGTTGCACAAGGGTTCTCACAAAGGCCTGGTATAGATTATGATGAGACTTATTCTCCAGTTATGGATACTATTACTTTTCGATTTTTAATTGGTATGGTAGCTTTTGAAAAGCTTAATATTCATTTGATCTCGTTTGCCAATGACCCTAATTGAATAGAGAAAGAACTCATACAAATTGTTTTGTAGCTTCGATTTTGTTATATTCAAATTCAAAACGAGAGAAATATAACTAATTTCATGAAACAAGTGGCTCATTTTTTGACCTGATTTCATACTCGATTTGACCTTGTGTTGTCAAAGATTCCAACTGAGTAAAGAAATAATTCATCAAATTTAACTCGTAGTTTTGATTTTATCATGTTCGAGTTTTAAACAAGAGGTATGATCACATTCAATAGTTAAATGATCAATTATGAAACTTTTAGGAAATTTTAAGGACCAAAAAGGAATAAAAAAATATTAAGGATCAAAATAGAATTTAGGGTAAACATTAAGGACCAAAATAAGGTTTTGGCCAAAAAAATATATATTTTAAATGATATTTTAAAACCAAACAGAAAGTATTTTATTTAACTTTTTCATTAATACTTAAAAAAAATTAAACAAAAGCACTCTTTTAGTCTCAAAGTTTTACACCAACTGTTAATTTCATTCTGAAGTTAGTTTTTTTTATTTTGTCTGAATTAAAAGAAGTTAGTTGAAGGAGAAAATTGACAAAAATATGAAATATTTGAGACAAAATTGACTATTAAAAAGGATTAAGGACTAAATTGACAATTTGTGTAAACTTCGGGGACAAGAGAGTGTTTTCGGCAAAAAAAAAAATTAATAGTGCAAAGCAATGTTGTCAAAATCGAGATCTTACTTAAGATCGAAAGAGATATAAAATAGATCGGATCGTAAATCGTAAGATCCTAAAAAATTTATAAAAATTATAGATATATATTTATGTATGTATATATATTTATATACATACATAAAGGAACATAAAATATTTTAAATATCTACACATAAAGCTTATTCATAAAAATAAATAATTAATATTCATACATTTACCACTTGATTAATTTGAATGCATCAAAACATATTCATTTTATTTTTTTATTTTTCATTATATATATAAATAAGTAACATAATTAATAGCATAAAAATCATTTATAAATATAAAATTATTTTAGAGTTGTTATACTTTAATCAAATTGTAGGATCGTTAATAAAATCGTAAGATAGATGATGTGTAAAATCGTTAGATCTAATATATAAAATTGTACGATGAAAAGATCTTGATAAATTTAAATCTCACCTAAAATCATAAAATCATAAATTTAAATCGAGATATTGATAAGATTGGGATTTGGGGCAAAGTGCAAACAAGTCTAGTCTTATATTGAGGCAAAAAAAAAAAAAAAAAAAAAAAAGTCCAAGTCTTATTATATATAGAGAACCCAATTCGCAGAAATTATTGGTATTGCGTGAGGGTAAGGTCAAGAATACTTGTTGCTTTTGGATTCAGACCGAACCCTAGCTCTTCATCGCAACCATGTCGTCCAAGCAAGGTACCTTCTTCTCCCATGTCGGTCGTCGAAAATCTCCTTCGGTTGATTTTTCTAGAGCTTCGTTTAATTAATTTGCCCCTCGAGTTCTGATCTGTTGGTATGAATCTTTGTTTTGTTGGGTGTGTAGGTGGAAAAGCAAAGCCTCTGAAGAAACCCAAGTCTGACCAGAAAGACTACGACGAGGTATTTGATCGATCTCCTTTGGAGTTTTGCAGTTTTTAAGTTTTGGATTTTAGATCAGCGAGGTTAAAGTAATTAATAAAACTTTTCAAGTCTTTAAGTAACTTTATGATGGACCTTTGTTACATAGATAGAACGGTTTCTATGCTTTGCTTTCAAGACATAGAAATATGTGTGATTATTGATTGTGAGATCTCGATGTAGCCATGTAGCTAATGGTTTTGATAAATATGTCTATTTAATTTGTCAAGTATAACCTAAGAGGGCGTAATATTTATGTATATATCGCTTTATTTTTGTTAAAAGATTATTCCTATTCTTTGTATAGCTTTTTCAAGCTCTTCATCTAGTTCTAGCCGCTAGCATAGTTAATTGGAAATTTGGAATTGTTTTAATTACGTCACTTATTTTATTAATAAAATCGTCCCTTTTTTTGGAGAATTTTGAAGGATGTCTTGAGGCTTTTAGGGTCGGGATTTGAAAAGGAGACCTAAGTAATATCGAACTCTTAGTCTTAGATATCAAGTTCAATTCAATCAGAAAGACTGAGTTTGGTGCCATTGATTTCTCAGTTCATTGGCTAAAATTACACCATCAACCACTTCTAGCTTCCCATCCAAACATATATTGGTGTTCTTTGATTGTTTTATAGGAACCCAAAAGAATTTCAAAATGATAAAACAGTGCCTATGATTATGAATGATCTCTGTAAGTTCAAATACGTGCTTCATTTGAGATTGGAGAAAATTGAGGAAAATTCCACATCCATTCACTTTGGATTTGTCATTAGCCTCTCAATTATATTTATAGCCTTACAATATCTATGACCTCTCTTCACTTTGTTAGAGAAGTGAAGTCGGTTTTTTATTTCCCCAGTAGCTCTACTTTCTATGGTCTTGTCCTATCTTCATTCAGATTAAATTGCTACCTAAAAACTACATCCTTTTTCTTTTTTCATTCACCAACTTGAGTTTATGGCAGTTGTTTTGAGTTTATCTCCTATTATACTTTTGCATAGCCAACTGCTCTATGCTTTTACTTGTTTAATTTGAGACGTTATTACCACGCCCTGATGTATTTGTGTTGACTTTTGAATATGATTGAGGCTTTGCAATTAATTTGTATCTGTTTCTGTATCTGTAGGTCGATTTGGCTAACCTTCAGAAGAAAAAGGATGAGGAGAAGGTCCGATATCATATTTGTAACTTTGTACTTCATAAAATTGATTTGCTGGAATTATTTGCCAATTCATACTTAATTTTGTTTAATGCTCCGAACAGGCACTAAAGGAGCTGAAATCCAAGGCACAACAGAAGGGAAGCTTTGGAGGTGCTGGGCTGAAGAAGAGTGGAAAAAAATGAGCTTCTAATTTAATGGATTAGAAACCTAAACATAAGTTATTGAGCCGTAATTACACTTGTTGCTGTGAGGGCATGTCTGATTAATGTGTCTACTTTCTTACTTGGTGAATTACTGAACTCAAGTTTGTTGTGTTGTGAGCAACAATAAGCTACTTGTCTACAGCTTTTCCTCTGTGATTTGTGTTACTATTTAGTGTTGAATTCTGGGACTTCTTTTTGCTTGGTTGGATGGTCTTGTGCTATTAACAAAATTTGAGGATGATATTTCCTCTAGATTCAGATCCTCTCATAAATTTTAGTGAGAGGTCACTGTAGCTGGGGGACTAGCGCTTAATAATACAAACCAATGAAGTGTGAAAAGTTGATATGTTAGTGTCCATTTTCTTCTATTATGCTGTTGAGTTGCAACAAGTTTATAAGAGCTAAAAGATTTCAACATCAAACACTACCTTCAATTATTCTCTTTTAGCACAAATTCAAAGATAATTTCATTACCAGCTCTCTTTTGCTCCCCCGGTTTTACTCTCTTGGTTTGGACTTCTCTTTCTCCCTGTAGTTTTCTGTTCTTTGTATAAAAAAATATATAATAAAAATTAAAAATGTAAGCCATATGTGCTCTATCCTATAGACCTATAGTTTTTTCACAAGCGTTAAACAAAAGAGAAAATTATATTAACATCTTCTGAAGTTTTTTACACTTTGATTATCCTTGTTATTTAAAAAAAATTGAGACAAAATATAATTTCGGTCTCTTATTTTTTAGGTATGTTGCAATTAAACTATTTATCTTTTTTTTTTTTGTAATTTTGGTTTTCGAAGTTTCTTTAAAATTTTACTCTTCGAAAACAAAAAAAATTAAAGAACTAGTTTGCACTTTGCAACCTACCTCAAAATAAAGGGACCAAAATTGTACTTTGGCCAAAAATTTATATTAGCTTTTTAATATTAAATATGATGCTATATAAATCTTTGTTTTTATTTTACTTTTTTTCAATAAAGTTAAGTTATTACATACTATGTTATACTACAATTATTGGTTAAATAATTCCATTAGTCTCAAAAGTATGGAATGAATTTTAAATTGATCTTAAATATTTCATTTTGTTACAAATTGGTCGTTTATATAACAACTAATTTCAAATTGGTTCTACTATTATAATTCGTTAATTTTTTTCCTTAAATGATTGTGTCATTTGATATGTTTTCCTAATGGATCCAACTTTGCTGTTTACTTCGACTTTTTTGCTTTTTCTTCTTCTTCAGAAAAAATTGAGTGAATATAAAAATTAGTTTCTAAAAAAGTATAAAAATTAACAACTCAATCTATGTAAGCTAATTTACACTTTTTATACCTGAAAGTCGTGAAATTAAGATATTTAAATCATATTTTCTTTGCATATTAGCCCAAGTTTAAAGGACTAAATTGTATGTTTCCACAACTCCTGGAAGACTACGATGAATAAACTAAACTTTCAAATATTACGCTATTGACACATGTACTTTTCAAATATCACATCTTTATGTTTACTTGAAAAAAAATTTAAATTTGAAGAGCTAACAAACATTAGATCAATATTTTAAAAATCGGATGGGTGAGTGAATGAGAAAGAGTTCTCGGGCATTGATTAATTGGTTCAATCAGTATATTAGCGATCAATCTGAATGACGTCATAAATATATAAATAAAAAAATATAATTATTTTAAATATAAATAATTCATAATTAATAAAATATAACCTTAAAATTTATATAACAATAGTATATATTTATAAATTCATAATTTTATCATTCTACATAAATAAAAGGCCAAAGTCTTATTTTGGTCTCCCAGTTATGCTCCTAGTTCTAAATAGGTCTCCCAGTTATTTTTTGTTCCATATTGGTCCCCCAGTTATGCAAAACTTGAAAAAGTTGGTCCCTCTAACGTTTTCCATCCATTTTTCCGTTAAAAAGAGGAAAAATAAACTTTCATCCCTGATAAACTGGAAAATGGCTAGCACTTACCTAGTTCACCGGGATGGGCTGCAAGAGCCAAGAGTTGAGCAAGAACCTGCAAGAGCTTCACAGGGGGGCCTTGCGAAGTGTACTCCGACGCTCAAGTTAGTAAGAGAGTGATAGGAGAATAAGAGAATTTCAGAGTGTAAGAAGTAGCTAACCTTGAACTGCTGAGATGGGCTCTATTTATAGAGCAGGGAGGAGAGAGGTGGTCAGCGCGCGGGGCGGACCACGTAACTGGACACGATCTCCACCAGCGAAGATGGTAGAGACCGAGATTTGCGGAGCAAGGCAATCGTGGGTGATCGCGTGTTGCGTCGCTAGGCGGGCGCCTAGAAACTGGAGATCGTGGGTATGAGCAAGTCAGTAGCCCACGATCCCCCGTAGCGTGGATTGCGGAGCGAGGTAGTCGTGGATGGCCACGTGTCATTTGGGGGACGCGCGCCAAGACCCAGGATGGATCACGGCCGCCCCTAATTGTGCTTAGGGCGCCCGACTGGCTCGAGGGCGCATCTGGAGGTGCGGAGGGGAGAAGAGGCCCGGTGCGAGGGCCGTTTAGGCGTACGCCCAAATAGTGATGTATCACAAGTCCCACCTTAAAGAAGTCTACGAGCGCGTTCGTCGTATTGTTCCTTAAGGCGCACGGGATGACAGGTTTTGGAGATCGTGCGATGGAACCCATGCTTGAACTATGTAAGCGCGTCCATTGGCGAACGCCCAATATGTGCAGGAGTACTTGTCCCCCGCGCAGAGGGAAAAGTAGGGGTGGGCGGTCTTCCCTGGGAAAACGGAAAGTCAGAGGATTATGGCGGGCGGACCAGGGGTAGGTAGGGTTGTCATGTCAAAGACACGTGGCACAACCCGGGAGGCTGAATTTTGAAAATTCAGAAACGCCTCGTATGCCGCGCCTGGGAGGGTATAAAAGGGCCAAAGGCTGTGTCTTTTGCACTTTTACCCATTTCAGCGATTTGAGGAGAGAGAAGAGAGGAAACCGAAGAGTCCAGTCGCCGGAGTTGCAGAACCGTCGCCGGGAATCGGAGCGAAGTGACCGTGGAAGTGAATCGTTTCGAGCGATAAGCTTTTTGGTAAGCATTTCCTGTCGATTTCGCATGTTTCTCGCTGGTTTAGGGTTTGTATCTGTTAGTCGATATGCTTTTTCGTTTCTGGTTGTTGGTGAGGCCGTCGAGGGTGACGGCGGAAGTGGGTTGGTTGTCTGAAAAGAGTGGTGGTTCATCGCTGTTGGGATGGGGCTCGTGAGTGAGAGGCAGCGAAAATGGGTGTGGGTAGGGATGAGTTTCTGGGTTTTCTGGGGTGGTTGCTCATCGTGTTCGTGTTTTCCGATGAAGGGATGGTTGGGGGTTGCTGGGTTTTTGGGGCGGGCGTCTCTTGTGAGTAAGCCGGGCAGCAATAGTATGGTCCTGATGACACGTGTTTCCTTGTTTGCAGGGTACTAAGTTTGGGAGTTGAGCATCAAGGCGAGCGCCTCAAACTAATCAACTATCATCCAAGTTTCAGGTACCTCCTAATCCTTTGTGATCTTGAATTTCTGGCGAGCATTAGAGACCATGGTGGTCATTAGGGAGTTAGAAGATGGTGAGGAACTGAGTAGAGTTAGTAGTTTGACTACACAGGGCGGTAGCTCTGTAGATTTGGAGGAGGTTCGTCAGTCGTTGGACGAAACGGTGCGGCGGGCGGCCAGGTTATTAGCGAGGAGGGTAAGCGAAAGGGCGGGCGCGCTTAGTGTCTACAGAGGGAGTATGGATTTGGTGGCGTTGGACCCATCAAACGCGGGAAACGATCCGTCAAACGTATCGGAGGAGCAAGTGCTGGAGCTCTCCGACCGTTCAGAGGAAGAGCCAGCAATGCTGAGGGAGGAACCAACGGGTCCCCTGAGTGGATCGGCGGCCGAGGGGGAGCGCCTAATCATGGCGCGTGATGAGGTGGCGTGGGACGCCGCGGAGGGGTTTGGGAACCCCGAAGTCAGGGCGACCACGGGGCCGCCAGCAGAGCCTTCCAAATTTGCCAACGACGAAGATTTGGAGGCGTCCCAAGAGGCGTACTTTGGGCCAGGTTCCGGCCGGGAGGCGAGCGGCATGGCCATCGGCGTGTGGGATGGCAACAATTCTATGTGGTGGACTCATCGGTGTGGGTTCATCGTACATGAAATCCTATTGCGGGAGTGTGATTCCGACATGCCATTTACGGAGTTTGAGATAAAGGTGCTGAATCACCTCAACTGTTGTCCAGCGCAGTTGGCGGCGAACGCCTGGAGGAGTTTGAAATTCTTGCAGTACGCTGCGTGGACAGTGGGCAGGGAGCTCACTGTGAAGTTATTTTTGTATTGGTTTTCCGTGAAGGCTGGGGACAACGGGCGGGTGAACATCCAGAGGAAGGGGGGTGCTCTACCTGGGTTTCCGGCCAGTATAAGTAACTGGAAGAATTGGAAAGACAGATACTTCCCCATAGTGCACAACGATGTGGAGCGCCCGTGGTGGGTGAGGGAAGAGGATGATCGCCCGTTATTTCCAGTGGCGTGGTCGGACGCCATCACGGGGATTAGCCCTATCAAGAGAGGGCATCTGAGCGAAGGGGAGCGGCGGACGGATAGGCAGCTAACTTCGTTTTACAAAAATTATGAACAAACTGTTGGGAAATCACAGAGGGAGCGCAGCGGAAGGGAATTAAAAATTTTTGGACTAAAACGTAATTAAAACTAAAAGCCAA
>QANZ01030296.1:0-12366 GCA_003254925.1 Chamaecrista fasciculata | reverse complement strand
ATATTTATAAAATGATTGGCCCTAGGGCACAATCTCCAACACCTACTTCATTACGTTCACTGACGACTTCAGTAGATATGGGTATATCTACTTGATGAAGCATAAGTCAGAGTCTTTTGACATGTTCAAAAGATTTCAGAATGAAGTTGAGAACCAGCTTGACAAGAAAATCAAGATCCTACGATCAGATCGGGGAGGCGAGTATTTGAGTCAAGACTTCATTGATCATCTTAGTAGTTGTGGGATAGTCTCACAACTGACTCCACCTGGAACACCACAGTGGAATGGTGTGTCTGAGAGGAGGAATCGAACTCTATTGGATATGGTTCGGTCTGATGAGTCAAACCGATCTTCCGCCATCCTTTTGGGGGTACGCTTTAGAAGCTGCCGCTTTCACACTTTACCGTGTTCCGTCTAAGGCTGTTGAGAAGACACCATATGAGATATGGAATGGGAGGAGTCCCATTATGTCTTACCTCAAGGTTTGGGGATGTGAAGTTTACGTTAAGCAGCAAGCTAACGATAAACTATCTCCCAAATCCCTCAAGTTTCTGTTTGTAGGATACCCCAAGGAAACAAGGGGATACTATGTCTACTACACAGCTGACAACAAAGTGTTTGTAGTCAGGAGTGGATACTTCTTGGAGAAGGATCTAGTTTCCAAAAGAAACAGTGGGAGTAAGATAGAGCTAGAAGAAATTCAAGCTCCACAAGACACGCCAGAGGCGCAGACGGAAACTGGAGAAGTTCCGCAAGATGTTGTGGAAGCTACTCCACAAACACAAGGAACACGAAGGTCTGATAGAACACGTTTTCAGCCAGAGAGATATTACGGATTTCTCGTGACTGAGAACAGGGATGTGTTGCTCACGGAGCGTGGTGAACCCACCACCTATCAAGAGGCCATCGTAGATCCCAACTCAGAAAAATGGGTTGAAGCCATGAAGGCTGAGATGCAATCTATGTACGACAACAAGGTGTGGACCTTGGTCGCGCCACCTGAAGGGGTAAAACCCGTAGGGTGTAAGTGGGTTTTCAAGGAGAAAACCGACATGGATGGCAACGTCAACGTCTTCAAGGCCAGGCTAGTTGCGAAGGGATTTACGCAACGTCATGGTATAGACTATGACGAAACGTTTTCGCCTGTCGCAATGGCCAAGTCCATTAGGATCCTCCTTGCCATAGCTGCATATTATGACTATGAGATATGGCAGATGGATGTCAAAACAACATTCCTTACTGGAAGGCTGCCCGAGGACGTGTATATGATACAGCCTGAGGGGTTTGTATGTCTAGAGGCTCCAGACATGGTGTGCAAGCTTCAGAGATCCATTTATGGATTGAAGCAGGCATCGAGGGGTTGGAATCACCGTTTTGACGAAGTAGTCAAAGAGTTTGGCTTCTTGCAAAACCCTGACGAACCTTGTGTTTACAAGAAGGTTAGTGGTACTGTATGTATGTCGATGACATACTACTCATTGGAAACGACGTTCCAACCTTAGAGATTATAAAATCTTGGTTAGGAAAATCTTTCTCAATGAAGGACTTGGGAGAAGCTGCCTATATCCTAGGCATTAAGATCTATAGAGATAGATCTAGGAGGCTTCTCGGATTGAGTCAGAGTACATACTTGGATAAGGTATTGAAGAGGTTCAATATGCAGGAATCCAAGAAGGGATTCGTCCCTATAAATCATGGATTGACCTTGAGCAAGAAATAGTGTCCGAAGACACTTGTTGAGAGAAGGCGCATGAGTGGAATTCCATATGCCTCGGCCATAGGATCCATCATGTATGCCATGTTATGTACTCGACCGGATGTGTCATTTGCCCTAAGCATGACGAGCCGATTCCAACAAGACCCTGGTGAGGATCATTGGATCGTTGTCAAGAATATCCTTAAGTACTTGAGAAGGACTAAGGATGAATTCTTGGTGTACGGTGGAACTGATGAAGAGCTATGTGTAAGGGGTTACACAGATGCTAGTTTCCAAACCGACCAAGATGACTTTAAATCGCAGTCAGGATATGTGTTTCTCCTGAACGGTGGCAGCGTGAGCTGGAAGAGTTCCAAGCAAAGCACGATTGCTGATTCTACAACGGAGTCCGAGTATATTGCAGCATCGGATGCGGCAAAGGAGGCTGTGTGGATTAGAAAGTTCATCTCCGAGCTTGGAGTGGTTCCGACCATTTCTGATCCCGTAACCCTGTTTTGTGACAATAGTGGCGCTATTGCACAAGCCAAGGAGCCACGGTCCCACCAGAGGACCAAACATATACTCAGACTTCTCACCTTGTCAGGGAGATGATTGACAGAGGTGATGTGAAGATATGCAAGGTAGCAGGCGAGGACAACGTTGCTGATCCTCTGACTAAACCTCTTGCAAGGGTCATACATGAACGCCATGTATCGTCGATGGGGATCAGACACAGTGATCAGTGAACCTAGAGTAGGAAGAACTAGATTAATGATTGTACCCTAGTGCAAGTGGGAGTCTGTAGGAGATTGTGCCCTAGGGCCAATCGTTTTATGTAAATATGTTGTGAACATATTATTAATTTATGGAAGATAAATTAATGTGTTATCATGTTATTAGCATGTTTACTATGATGACATCCATGATTAATTATGAGATAATTAATCTAAACTTGTCCCTGGTCGATTATTTTTGTGGGAACAAAAATGACCTAAGACCAGCATGACCTCGGTGCATGAGATGCACGCACTAGATGCTGGGACGAGATGTTGGGAAATCACAGAGGGAGCGCAGCGGAAGAAATTAAAATTTTTGGATTAAAGCGCAAATAAAACTAAAGGCTAACTCTGTGATTCCTTCCAGGATCCACTAACTATGTTTATACCAGATAAGAAAAAGGATGTTTACCTAGTTTCAATCGGTGACTTATCGTGTTCGCGAATTTAAGAAGTCCACAGAGTGTCCTTCCTCTACCAGTAATCCACACGAGCAGTTTGGCAGATGCCTAGGTGCTAGCCTCCTTCACTTCTTCCCAAGTGAAAACGGGAACTAAATCTATGTTTCTTGAATAATCAAGAAGTGTTCTTGATTATCAAGATTGATTGGGAAGTACTAATATTATCAGGTGCCGGTCCAATTCTCTTTCTTCAAGAAAATCGACTCACTCTCATAATATTAGGACTAGGCGTTTTTCACTCTCTATAGATGCTCTAGGCGAAATTCTTGGTCTGACCAAGAATTGATATGTGTTGTGAATTATCTCTGAGATAGGCACCTAGAGCCTCTATTTATAGTGTTGTCATTCCTAGTTTTAGGGAATCCTGATCCAATTAGGATATCTCTAAGATATGGGATATCTTTTAGATATCTCATAATATCTTTTGATTTATAATATTAAACTTAATATTATAATTCAAAAATAAAACCCAATTTCGAATTTGACTTATCCTAGATCAAATCTTGGATCAAATCTTGATTTGCTCAAATCCTATTGGTTGGAATGAGTCATGAGATTTTGATTTTATAATTTAAAAATTACTTTAATAATTAAATCATAAAATCGACTTTAGCCTAGACCCAAACTCTAAAATGCAAGATCAAATCTTCCATCCCAAGAAAGGTAATAGGCGAAATTCTCATGGAGTCTTTGGAGGAATTTTATAACAACCCAAACTCCTTAGGTAGTTATAACTAATTCCTAACAATTTTGAATAAAAGAATTACCTTAATATCTTTTAATTCAAATCCTATATCTTTTCCAAAAGATATTTATCTTATCTTTATTTAATTAATAAAAACAATTTCTATTAATAAAAACAAAGATAATGAGGCGCCACCCTCATCCTTTTATTTCCCAATTTTAGTGAATTTAATAAATCAATATTTCCCTACTTTTTAGGAAAACTATTTAATTTATTTATTCACTAATATTTTAATTGTAAAACCATTTTAACAATTAATTTAATTTTAAATTTGTCCCAACAAATTTAAAACCCTAATCATAGATATTTATTTAAGACAAGATTTAATGTCCTAAGACATTTAACTATGTCCTAAATTGTGTCACCTAAGTGACTCACGAATTAACCCTAATTCGTGTCCCAAAAATTAGCATCTTGATCCTGCTCATGTGTGACCCAGCAGGCCTCACGTGAAGTTGGCAGCAAATCATCTTTATGATTCACAAGTTGTGAGCGGACTCTAGCAAGCCATCACAACTACCCAAAACACGGGAGTTATCGCTTTAACGACTTTAAACGATTTAACCTAAGTACCACCTTGTCATAATCCCTATTGTCTCACGATATTTTGGTCATGGATCAGGCACGGGAATGTCATCCATAATCCAAACCACAACTTTCTCGATTTCCTGAGTTAGTCCCATTTCCTTGTGTGGCCACACATTCCTTGGAGAGCCTCATCGAGGGGCCCAGTTAAATATCTCTCACCTTAATGAGGGACAAAATCCCATCTTGGTCAACCACATTCCTCAGCACGGCAATCAACCAAACCCGTACCTAGCCCTTATGGCTACCCTGTTACGGGCAACGTTAGACTAGGCCAAAGTCTGACAACTACAATGCCGGAATAGTCAAGACCTCATGTCTAAGGCTATTGTGATAGGTGTACAGAAGAGGCTCGCTTATGACTAAACCTATGCAGGACTCTCCGGGTCGGTCCAGCAACTTGTAACCCTTACATAATTGCATCATGACTCTCGAGAAGCATCTAGTGCATGTATCTCTGTACACCGAGGTCATGCTGGTCTTGGTTCATTTACGTTCCCACGTGAATGATCGACCAGGGACAGTTTTAGATTATTTATCATATAATTAATCAAGGATTGTTATCATAGTAAACACGCTAATAATATGATAACCATTAATTTATCTCCATAAATTAATTAATATGTTCAAAACACATTTATAAAATGATTGGCCCTAGGGCACAATCTCCAACACGAGAGTCATGGTGCAATTACGTAAGGTGGTTACGAATTGCTGGACTGACCCGGAGAGTCCTGCATGGGTTTAGTCATCAGCTTGTCTCTCCTAGTACGCCTGTAGCGATGCCTCTGACCTGAGGTCAATGACTATTCCGGCGTTGCAGTTGTCAGTCTTTGGCTTAGTCTAACGTTGCCCGTAACAGGGTAGTTATACGGGCTGAGTGCGGGTCTGGTTGATTGCCTTGCTGTGGAATGTGGATTGGCCAAAATGGGATTTTGTCCCTCATTAGATGAGAGATATCTAACTGGCACCCTCGATGAGTCTGTCCAGGAAAAGGAGTGGCCACTCAAGAATTGGGACTTACTCAGGGAATCGAGAAAGTTGTTGTTTGGATTATGGATGACATACCTGTGCCTAGTCCATGACCAAGATATCGTAGGACAATCGGATCTCTGACACGGAGGTACTGAGGTTAAGTCGTTTTTTGGTTACAAACGATAACTCACGTGTTTTGGGTAGTTGTGATGGCTTGCTAGAGTCCGCTCACAACTTGTAGGTCATGGGGATGCCCTACTGCCAACTTCACGTGGGGTCTGCTGAGTCACACACGAGCAGGAACTGAACACCATTTGAATGGGGCACGAATTAGGGTTAATTCGTGGGTCACGCGAGTGACACGATTTAAGACACAGAGGAAATGTCTGGGACATTATGTCTTGTCTTAATTTATCTACAGATGACATATTTAGATTTGTGGGACAAATTTAAATATTAATAATTGTTTATATAATTAATGAGATTAATTATAGACAATTTAAATATTAGGAAAATAATTCAGATAATGTTCCTAAGAGTTAGGAAATTATTGAATTATAAAATTCCTAAATATATGAGAGAGGGTGGCGCCTCTTGGGGTATTATTTGGTTAAATAAAAATGTTTTATTTAATTCAAATAATATTTGAAATTCAAATGGAGATTTGAAATTCAAAAGATTTGGTGAATATCTTTTAATATCTTTGGTGAATCAAAAATTAGAGGTTTTTGATTAATTAAATTCCAAGGATAATTAAAGAGGGATTAGGCGCCATCTTGGTGGGTCCCATTGGGAGATTTGATCTCTCAATTTGATTCTCCAAGATTGCATTTTGAATTTAAATATAATATTAGAGTAATATTATAATTATAAATTCAAGGCCTAAAATAATTATATTATCAGAATATCTTTATTTTAGGAATATTTAAATCACCAAAATATCTCCCTATTTAAAGAGGGCAAGTCAACTTGCCCATCATGCATAGCATACAAACCCTAGTTTGTTTTTCCTCCTAAGAGTTAGAGAGAGAAAAATTCCTTTGCACACACACTAGAGAATTTCGACTTTCTCTAAGAGTTAGAGAGAGATTTCGACTTTGCTTTAAAATTATGATTTTGAGAGAAGAATAGGCAAGAAGGAGTTCTTGTGGGGGGATTCTTCTAAGCGCCACCTCAGTTGCTGATTCAAGAAAGAGTTCTTGGAATCAGAGGTCTGTAGATTGGTCCCAGAATTCTTTTGGAGAAAAGAATTGGAGGCTAGCACCTCGGTGATCAAAGAAACTGTTCGTGTGGATTACTGGCAGAGGGAGAACTCTGGGAGTGGACTCCGTGGAACTCGCCCCGTTCAACCAATCGATTTGAAACTCTGAGGTATAACACTAACCAAAAGTTTTAAATTCTACTAGCGGATCCGTTCGGGAATCATAGGACCTAGGCGTTATTTTTAATATTTTATTTTTGCTTCCGCTGCCTTAGGCGCCTTGGATTCCCAACAGTTCCTACACTAGGAACATCCATTAATGTGTCTAATCTCCTTTTGACATTACATGACTCTTCATGTAAGACTTGTGCTGGGGTCTCGTATGACATTGTCATAAGAGGATCGGCAACATCATCCTTGTCTGCTACCTTATCATATCTTGATATCACCATCTCTAGGTGATCATGTCTAAGTGCATATATATATATATATCACTGTCGGAACATCAGTGGGGATCCAATCCCATTTGGTGTCTTCCTGTCTCCACAGGGTGACAACCAACCACACCTCAGACACAAGATTTACGGTCTGCGTCTCCACGCGACCAACCCTTTGTTGTAGAATCAGCAATCGTGCTCTGCTTGGAAACTCTTTCCAACTCACGATGCCACCGTTCAGGAGAAACACGTATCCATACTGCGATTTAGATACATCTTGGTAGGTTTTGGAAAACGGGCACCTGTGTAACTCCTTACACATTAATTCCACCATAAACCAAGAATTCATCCTTAGTTCTTCCTAAGTACTTAAAGATGCTTATGACAGCGGTCCAATGATACTCACCAGGGTCTCGTTGGAACCGGTTTGTGATGTTCAGGGCAAACGACACATCGGGTAGAGTACATAGCATGACGGATCCTATTGCCAAAGCATAAGGGATGCCACTCATGCGCCCTTGCTCAACAAGTGTCTTGGGACACTGTTTCTTGCTCAGGGTCAATCCTTGATTCATCGCCATGAATCCCTCTTGGAGTCTTGCATACTGAACCCCTTCAGTACCTCATCCAAGCATGTACTCTGACTCAATCCAAGAAGCCTACAAGATCTATCTCTATAGATCTCAATGCCTAGAATATAGGCAGCTTCTCAGTCCTTCATTGAAAAGATTTCCAAACCAAGATTCACAATCTTTATGGTTGGAATATTATTTCCAACGCGCAATATGTCATTGACATATAGCACCAAGAAAACAATCGTGCTCCCACTAACCTTCTTGTAAACACAAGGCTCGTCAGCGTTTTTGTAAGGAGCCAAACTCTTTTGACTACTTCATCAAAACGGTGATTCCAACTCCGCGATGCTCGCTTCAATCCATAAATGGATTTCCGAAGCTTTCCACACCTTTCCTGGTTCCTCTGGATATACAAACCCCTCAGGTTGTGTCACGTACACATCCTCGGGCAGCCTTCCTCTAAGGAATGTTGTTTTGACATCCATTTGCCATATCTCATATTCACAATATGCGGCTATGGCAAGCAGGATCCTAATGGACTCGGCTATTGCAACAGGCGAGAACGTTTCGTCATCCCATGACGTTGCGTAAACCCTTTGCAACTAGCCTCGCCTTGAAGACGTTGATGTTGCCATCCATGTCGGTTTTCTCCTTGAAAACCCACTTGCACCCTACGGGTTTTACCCCTTCGGGTGAAGTAACCAAGGTCCATACCTTGTTGTCATACATGGACTTCATCTTTAGCCTTCATGGCTTCAACCCATTTCTCAGAGTTGGGATCCACGATAGATTCTTGATAGGTGGTAGGCTCACCACGCTCCACGAGCAACAATCCTTGTTTTCAGTCACCAAAGATCCACATCTTTGTGGTTGAAAACGTGTTCTATCAGAACTTCGTTGTCCTTCTGTTATTAGAGGAGCTTCCACAACACCTTGTGGTTCTTCTCTAGTTTCCGTCTGTGCCTCTGAAGTGCTTTGTGGATCTTGAACTCCTTCAAGATCTACCTTACTCCCACTGTTTCCTTTGGAAACAAGATCCTTCTCTAAGAAAGAATCGACTTCTGACTACAAACACTTTGTTGCTAGATGGGCAGTAAACATGGTGTCCCCTTGTTTCCTTGGGGTACCCTACAAGCACTTGAGGGTTTTGGGAGATAGTTTATCGTTTGCTTAACGTAAACTTCACACCCAAATTTGTGATAAGACACTATGGGACTCCTCCCATCCATATCTCATATGGTGTCTTCTCAACTGCCTTAGGCGGAACACGGTTAAGTGTGAATGCGGCAGCTTCTAAAGCATATCCTCAAAAGGATCGCGGAAGATCGGTTTGACTCATCATAGATCGAACCATATCAAATAGAGTTCGATTCCTCCTCTCGGAAACACCATCCCCATGGGGTTTCAGAAGGGGCAAATTGTGAGACCATCTCACAGCTTCTTAGATGATTAACAAATTCTTGACTCAAATACTCGTCTTCTCGATAGGATCGAAACACCTTGATTTTCTTGTCAAGTTAGTTCTCTACTTCACTTTCAAATCTCTATTTCAAAAGACTCCGACTTATGCTTTAATAGGTAGCCCATGTCAAACCTATTGAAACAGCTAGTAAGAGTAACCACCTTTAGCTTGGGTACTCATGGGTCCACATACATCACTATGTATGATCCCCAATAAGTTTGATGCCCTCTCACTGTGGCCAGTGAAAAGCACCTTTGTCATTTTCCAAGTAAGCGAGATTTGCAAGCATCATATGATTCAAAATCAAATGAGCTTAGAAGTCCATCTCTATGGAGCTTCTCTAGGCGTTTCTCGTTTATATGGCCTAAACGACAGTGCCAAAGGTACGTAGGATTAGGTTCGCCAACCTTAATCCTTTTTGTATCGGTGTTATAGATGTTGTTATCGTGTCAACGTTCAAATTTCAAGATGCAATGTTTATCTTGCAAATCGCATAAGCAAATAAACATCATCTTTATAAATCGAACACCATTCTTTTCAGTTCATACACATGCAAAACCTTCCTTATCAAATAAGAAAACGAAGCATTGTTTGAACCTTAAAGAAGGTACATGATAACAATAAGATAAGCCCAGAGGGCAAAACAAGCTCGCATGTTCCTACAACAACAGCAGGAACCCTTGCTCTATTGCCTACTCGTAGGTGCATCTCGCTTTTGTCCAGCTTTCTACTGTCTCTAAGACCCTTCACATCAAATGTGAAAACCACATGCTGTATCTGATACACGAGCGGTTATAGTAGACAAGTGAACGTCTATAACGAAGATACCAGAAGTAGAGATCTTATCTCCTTTTATTCTTTTGATCTTCCCAATACAATTTGCAATTTCTCAAATGGCAAATTGCATCCTTTGAAAAACTTGCCTTCTTGGTAGGTAGTGGGTCAGGCTCAGCCGCTGGCTTGGTCTCACCAAACTCGGCGTCTCCTTTCCTCTTTCCTTTGCCCTTCCCTTTCCCTGATTTTGGAACGTTTCCTTGAGATGTGTGACCATCTCAACAGCCGACAATATTCCTTGTTCAACTTCTTGAACTATTGTGGCTAGCATCAGGTGAGGCGACGTTCACAGAGTCATTGAAGTGCTTCTCTAAGCAATTCTCTATGCTCTTGGAGCGTCCTTGGCATGCTCTTCAGGGGAGGGATCTCTAGGACACAAAGTTTCCTTTGTTGGGTGAGAACAAATCTCATATTACAAAACCAATCTAGGAAGTCAGCAGCTTCCTTCGTTGGGTGAGAACAATTCTCAATTACGATACCAGTTAAGGAATTTTTATCCAAGACAACTTGTCCTTCTCAAGGACAGATCGCAGTGATAGTGATGAACTATTATTTGTTGCCATTGATTCTACAACTTAAGATATGAAAAGTTTTAAATAGCAGGAAAGTATCCACCATTTTATAAAACCCAGTAAAATTTATTATTGGTGGCTAAGGCCCATAATTCACTAAAGTCTACCGTCGCGGAGGGCGATCATGCATCCTTTAGCTATTTAGGTAGGTAACTCCTTACCAATCACATCTCTATGTGACTCTTAGATCTTTATGGGATTGTATCATCATATGATACGGCATGTTTATCCCATCTAATGCCTTGAGGCCCAAAACCGTTTTGATAGCCCCATTAAGTCACAGAATAAAACTTGTGAATGGCAAGGCCCAAACGACGAGGCCGAAGCCCAGCCCCATATCATCAACGGCGTCACTTCAACACATGTCGCGGAGGGCGATCACCGCATTTAATGACCCAAGATTTCAATGGGCGTCGAACTGAAAACCCCCATTCACCCGTGTCTCCTCGAGGTCAAGGTGGATACGTGTCGCGGAGGGCGATCACCGCTCTACGATGAACAAGATTTCAACAGGGTGTTTTATTGATGGCATTAAAACTTAAGATTTTCTAAAAGGGTTTGATTTTTTTTTTTTGAAAAAGTTCCGTTTTAAAGTTTAATTTTAAAACTCCTTTTAAAATTAAACGAGTCATGCCACATGTTTATCACCCCATGTATCACATACATTTATAAACATGTGCACGGATCTTGCATCATATGCAAAATCCCATGCTCGTATCGCATACGAATTTATTGCGCCAAAGCGGGGTAACTAGCATGTTAAAATCGCGTCCTAATCATACATCTAGCGCTTTGTATGACATACAAACTAAATGTAAAAACAAACATATATCGTGTTTAGATATGGCCCACCTATCCTAATAATTCTCCCAAGCCAATGAGAGAATTTTTCTAAAAAAAAACGTAAAATTACAAGAGAGTAAACCCCAGTTACATTGAGGTATAAACTGAAAAGTAAAATTACATCGGATAGAGGGAGACGACACGCAGGCCGTATACACCAAAAACCTAGAGCCATATCCAACACCACACAATTACATATATGAACCTTTCATACAATTATGTCAAACACGATATATATATCCAACACATATCAAAAACAATTTTTGTAGGTGTTAATTAGGGTGTGCAATTTTAACATGCCTTTTTTTCTTGAAATTAGGCCCAATATCAATAATTATAAAATTCAGGAATCATATTCCAAAATTTTAATTATTGACCCAAAAATTTTAAAATTCATAATTTTATCAATTTTTCAGTCACCCACATAATATTATGATTAAAACACCTTTAACCATAATTATATGGGAATTTCGACTTTGGCCTAAACTTGCAAGAAAAATTTCCAAATCAATCATATTGATTTCTTTATGTATCACATACATAAATTTGCACCTTTTCTTGTAGATTCAATTTTAAGAAAAATATTCGGTGGATTTTTGTAAAACCAAAACATGATTGAAATAGGTAAAACACGCCAAGCATAAATCACATGTACACAAAATATGATTTTAAATCCAGGACTAGCGTGGCTCTGATACCACTGTTGGGAAATTCCCGGGGAAAACACGCAGCGGAAGCAAACAGAAAATAAAAAAAAACTTGCGCTCCCCAGGAAAATCCAACCCTGAGATCCGCTAGTTGAATTTAAAACCATATATGAAAAGTGTTATACCTCAAGCTTTCAATCGGATGGTTGAACTTGGCGAGTCTAGAAGTCCGTTTGCACGACCTTCCTCCACCGATAATCCACACGAACAGTTTCCCGAACACGAGGTGCTAGCCTCCTTGCTTCTTTCTCCAAAGAAACTCGGGATTGAATCTACAGCTTTTGAACTCAGGAACTCCTTCTCTGAATTCAGGCAAGGTGGCGCAACAATGGAGGAGATAGCAACAAAACTCCTTTTGTTCTTCTTCTCCCAAAACCCTAAATCGACTTTCTCTCTCTAACTCTTAGGAGAAAAGTCGAATCTTCTCTCTCTACAAGGAGGAAGGCGAGTTTTTCTCTCTCTCAACAAGGAGGAAGATGAATGCTCATTCAATTAGG
>QANZ01030295.1:7281-22180 GCA_003254925.1 Chamaecrista fasciculata | reverse complement strand
GGGGTACCACAATGCAAAATTTTTTCTTTCAGGGTACCAAAGGGAAACCGCCTCTAACCACAGGGTACCAAATTGCAATTTACCCAATTAAATATAATATGTTCACACTATGAGTCAGTTCGTTTGCGCATATAATAAAATCTGTTTTAATTATAATCGTAGTGTGATTATAATTAAAGTTGATTATTTTTGTAGTGGTGTTTGGATGATTGTTGATTATTTTGTGTGAAATTATTAAAATGGGTATGTAATGATTGTGGTAGGTGGATAAAAAGTAAGGAAATTGATAAATTGTATAGGGGTAGAAATAGAAGAAAAAGTTGGAAAAAGTAAAGTGTGATTTTATTATAATCAAAGTGTGTTTGGATATAATTGTTACTTGGAAAAAAAATCAAATTATGTTACTGTTTGCCTTGAAAAGCGTGAAAACTTGATTAAAATCATGTGGAAGTCTAGGAGTGATTAATTGATTTGGTGCACCGAATGAATTTTTGTTTAATAATGGTGGATCAAAAATGACTAAAATGTACTATCAGGCCCTGACATTTGGTGGACCACCAAAGAAAATGGTTCACCGTTTCGCACCAGATGAGAGAGAAGATAAAAATACTCTGGACCCGAATTTTTTTTTCAATTTGGCATAAATCTCTCTCCCCCCCTCCCAAACCCTCCTACGACTTCTCACATCGGGTCCATGTTTCCATCGAGGCGTTAAAGAAATACAAATGAGATGGGAACAGAGGCGTTAAAGAACATGGACGAGATGAGATCAAACTCCTACTCCATATGAGAGAATGAAGAATTGCCACTTTAGCTTCTTCTTGGTTATTAATGTANATTAAAGTGTAATTAAATCAGGACCTATTCAAAAGAAATCTTATGAAAAGGAGAAAAATCTATAATATTAGAATTCTAAAGACCCTTTTATAATTAATTCTTTATGTTTTGATCCCTTTTAGTAAAGGGAAAGGACTTAAACGCATAAGAGAAGACTTTTTGGGAGATTTTTGACATTTTAACTAACATTTGCCGTTAAATCCTAACAGAAAAAAACCTCAGGGTACCAAATCGCTAACGGAGCAAACCACGGGGTACCACAATGCAAAAATTTTTCTTTCAGGGTACCAAAGGGGAACCGCCCCTAACCACAGGGTACCAAATTGCAATTTACCCTAAAATTAATAGTAATTAAAGGTCCCAAATTAAACCGCCAAAACCGCCATTATATTGGTTTGGTTTGGTTTGATATTTTTTTTCAAATCGAACGGTTTGAGTTTTCTCCAAACCGATACGAGCGATTCGGTTGGAAAAACCATTTTAAACCGTCCAAACCGCCCAACGAACACCCTAATAAATGATGTAGGAACAACATAACACTTTAGTAGTACTGTACATGTAGTTGATACACCACCGATCATTTAGGTAGATATTTAATTTCGTTGACAATGGACACTCATTGTATGTTTTTCCACTCTATGAACTCGTGCAATATCATTAATTAATGATCAGTTTTCTGGCGAAAGAAATGATCAAATTAGTAGCTTTACACCCGGCACGTAATATTGCCATATTGGTGTTCATAATGTATTTTGAGGATGACAATTATAAAAGGACAACCTACCACCTATCCGTTAATTTATATTTTCAACTAATTAGTTTTTAAATAATTAAAATATATATCTTAATTCTTAAATTATTATAATTATCTGATTTCTGAATCAAATTTAGAGATTAAAGAAAAATAAAGATTCATCACAATTTTAAGAACCAAAAAAATATTAATTTAGTAAAGATTTAAGGACAAAAAAATATAAATTCCATTTAAATTCATAGATAAAATTATAACTAAAGATCAAATAATTTATAATTAAAATATTCTGTATGTATATTTTGATTATTTAAGAATTGATTAATTAATTCTGTATATATTTAAAGACTAAAAAATAAGTTTTCTCATATTTAGTTATTAAAAAGTTAAAATAGATAATTAAATATCTGAACTAATAAAATAGTATATTAGTTTATTTTTAAAAAATTTAAATAAAAAATTCTCAAGTATATTATTTAATTCTTCTAAGAAATTAAATTATTATTTTAATCTTAAAAAAATGAGTTATTAATCTAATATCTTTTTTAGAGTTCGAGTTGTTAAAATATTCTTAAAATAATCTTGGATGAATGAAGTGTACGTGCAGTCACATGTGTTCAATTTGTTTAATGCATTTGGTTCAACATTAATATAAGACAAAATCTGAACAACTACAAAATTTCTTCACATGCTTCCAATTCCAAAATCTTGAGATATTTCCTGAAAGGTTGAAACATTGCACCAAATAACCAAAAGTGAAATAATATAATGTCAAATATCATTTATGAAATACATTAACACTATTTACCAACTTATCTATCTATATCTCTCAATTGTGGATATTAAAATATATTTATTGTTAGAGATACTCTTCTGTGAGAAATTTATTTATATAATGAATTTTTATCTCAAATAAGGATGAATCTGTACTTGAAATATAAAATAAATAAAAGATAACTCACAACCTTAAAAAAATCATAAATTAATAGTAAAGTATAAGTAGTGAAACTAATCTATTGCTTTGGAAAAAAACATTAATGTACTACTGTGTTTGTTGTAGTGGTTTGGCGAGCTATACCATAGGAAGAGGGTTCAAGTTCAATCCCTAGAGTTGATATTGTTTGGAGGGTTATAACCGTTCTATCTCTGAGACCCGAATGAGATTAATTTTTGCCTAAATCGTTATGCGGATAGACGTAAGATACACATAGCTTAACAAACAAAAAACACTAATGTATTACTGGTTTTATCAATTTTTAATTTTCTAAGGTTCTTTTTTTCTTTTTCTTTTTCTTTTTTGCCTAAATTTTTTAAGGTTCCTTTGAGTATTGTTTGATCAAATCAAAGTGCTCTCAATTCCAATTAAGTGATATTCATTAATCATGAGTCATAGTTCTTGTACTCGTTGCTACTAAAGTTCATCAAATTAACCTTACTTGTCTCCCTTTTGCTTCTTTTGGCTAAACATATATGTATGTATTCCTTCTAAAATCTAAAGAACAAGGATGAAATGCTTGATTACGCCATCTTGTCTCAAAGTGAAGATGCAATATAACATATATGAGGTGAACACAACAAAAGAGGGGGATTTGAAAATTTCAATAAAACAAAATAATTGTGGGGGAAAAAGCAAGACAACTCCTTCAAATGTAACCGTTACGGTCAAGGTCAACAAAACAGAAGATAGCAAAAGTATGTATGTGTATAAGGGGAGACAAAGATAAAGAAACAAATTGAAGCATTAAGCAATGAAGTGCATAGGGAAAGAGAAAGAGAGAGGCACAGTCCAAATCGAAGCAGAAAAGATAAAGTTTGGGCTCACCAATCTATTATACACTTTCTCTTTTCCCATCGACTCAATATTTCTCCATTTGGTATCACCTTGTTGATATTGGAAAAGTCACATTTTTTTTTCTTTTTCTTAATAATATAATGAATGTGATTGGTAGTACCATATATTGTTAAGACCCGGCACCGAATGAATTGCACTTTATAGTTTTTGCAATATTTCAATCCGGCATAATTAAAAAAGAAATGGCCAAAATCTTAAATGAGTCCTTTGTGTATGTATGTATTTCAAATTGATCTCTCATATTTCATTTATTTCGGATCAATCTAATCTTATATATTTTTATAATTTTTTAAATTTATCTAAAAATATTGAGTGTAGTCATATCAATATTTTGAATACGACGAATCTAGAAATACAAATTTCTTTTGACAAGTACTTTGTGATTGTTAACAAATATATCAAATCGAATCTTAAAAGTGAGTAATTCGTTTCTCTCTCAAATTGATCTAAAAAAATATGAAGTGGGTCTCACTGACACTTTTTCTCTCTAGATGTTCCTTTTTCTCTCAGCACTTCACCTATAGTGCACTATAGGGGATCTAAATTCGAGAAATATGATCAACTTGATTGTCTGACGAGTGGTTTACTTTTAAGGCCGATTTGACCTCGTTTGTTTATTGTCCCAACTAGATAGAGAAAGTACTATTCGAGAATAATATGTAGTTCTAAATTTGTCACATTTGAACTTAAAACAAGTCAATTCAATAGTTTGGGATCAAATTAAAACATTTTACAAATATTTAGGACCAATTTAAATATTTTAAAATATAATGAACCAAAATAAATATTAGAACATATATTCACAACGGGCTAGTCTAAGATGCCAAGTTTGATTCTTGACATGTGATGCAAATGCTGATGTGACATAATTATAGGCATTGATATAATTTAATGCTGAAAAATAATAAAAAATAATTTTTTTAATCAATCATAACTGTGTACGGAGTCACAACATTAATTTACATACAACCAACTTTTTCACGTGTCATTATTTTATTGGCTCATGACCCATTGCATCCCATATCAAAAATCAAACTTTGCATTATAGTCTAACCCATTTACTAAGTTACAACCGAAATAACCATTTTCTTTTTTAAAAAACAACTAGGTTAATTTATCTAGTTTGATTTTTTTGTTTAATATTAGAACTAATTGTTTTAATGGCGTAGAAGAAGTGAAAAGGCATGGCCATTGGATCCATTGCGGTAAAATTTTCTGAAATGAGGCATATCTCTTAAAACTCACAATTTGGTTAAACTCACACTTTAATGCGGTGGATCCATCCTCGAGGCATGTATAGTTAAAAACCAGTTTCAACGCTTGAGTCGTAGTAGACTCTCTACTTTACTTTGTGTGATTTGTGATTTACGAATTGTCACTTTCTTCTTCCTCTTCTTCTTTCTTCCTCATCTGTCACTTTACTCTCTCCCCTTCAATTTTCCCAACAGAAACCGCGTTTTTCAAGGGCAGTTTCGCCATTCCACCAACCTCCATGTGCAGAGAACAACGACGAACGACGAGCTATTTAAGCAGAAAGCAGTAAGCATATTCTCACTTTTTCAGCTTTTCAATCTTGTTCAAAAATGGCTGAGAACGGTGAAGAGAAGTTATTAGCCGTCGCTCGCCACATAGCGAAGACGCTAGGCCACAATACAAATATGGCCGACGATATTCTCCAAATCTTCTCCACCTTCGACGGTAGATTTTCCAGAGAGAAACTTTCCGATGATGATCCCAGAGGATGCGCCGCACTGGAACATACCCTAACCTCTCTCGACCGTCGGATCTCGCAATACGTCTCCTCCGATCACCCGATCTGGGCTGATTCCGCCGATTCCACCGCCTTCCTCGACGCTATCGATGAGTTAATCGCCACCTTCGCCGAGTGGACTCCCGTCGCCGCCGATAAGAACGTCGGCGCGTGCTTAGTACGCGCCGAGGATATGCTTCAACAGGCCATGTTTCGTGTTGAAGACGAGTTTAGGTCTCTGATGGAGCGTGGTGCCGAGTCGTTTGACGTAATCGGAAACGGCGAGTCAACGGCGAACTTGTCGTACGAGTCGGAGGACGATGACGGCGACGAGGAAACCGGTGAGGAAGAAGATCAGATTCCGGTGGCGAAACCGGTGACGGACTACGACATCGTGATCGATGCTTTGCCGTCGGTGACTATAAGCGATTTACACGAAATAGCGAAACGAATGGTTGCCGGTGGGTTTGGAAAAGAGTGTTCGCATGTGTATAGTAGCTGCCGGAGGGATTTCTTGGAAGAGAGCTTCTCGAGATTAGGGTTACAGAAGCTTGGCATCGAGGATGTTCATAAGATGCCGTGGCAGGATCTCGAAGACGAGATTGAAAGATGGATTAAAGCTTCCAACGTAGCTCTCAAGATACTATTCCCGAGCGAACGGCGACTATGCGACCGCGTTTTCTTCGGATTCTCGTCTGCTTCGGATCTCTCTTTCATGGAGGTTTGCCGCGGATCGACGATTCAGCTTCTGAATTTCGCGGATGCTGTCGCTATTGGTAGCAGATCGCCGGAGCGATTGTTTAGAATTTTAGATGTGTTTGAGACACTGAGAGATTTACTTCCTGAATTTGAATCGTTGTTCTCTGATCAGTACTGTGTGTTCCTCAGAAACGAGGCAATCACAATCTGGAAGAGGCTAGGTGAAGCAATCAGAGGCATTTTCATGGAATTGGAGAATTTGATTCGTCGGGACCCGGCGAAGGCGGCCGTTCCCGGCGGTGGGCTTCATCCGATCACCCGGTATGTGATGAACTACCTCCGAGCAGCATGCCGGTCCCGGCAGACTCTTGAGCAGGTGTTTGAAGATAATGGGCTTCCATTGAAGGATTACCCAAAGCTTGACGATAGAGTAGCATCGTCTTCTTCATTATCTGTGCAAATGGCTTGGATTATGGAGTTATTAGAGAGCAATTTGGAAGCCAAGTCAAAAATCTATAAGGACTCTGCTTTGTCCTCTGTTTTCATGATGAACAATGGGAGGTACATTGTTCAAAAGGCAAAAGATAGTGAGTTGGGAACCTTATTGGGCGATGATTGGATCAGAAAACACACTGCAAAAGTCCGTCAATACCTTGTGAACTATCAAAGAAGCTCGTGGAATAAGGTTCTGAACTTATTGAAACAGGAAAATGGATCTTTGGGTGCACCTAATGTTGCTGCAAAGACTATGAAAGAGAAGCTCAAGTTGTTCAACGCGCAGTTTGAGGAGATATGTAGGGTTCAATCTACATGGTTTGTGTTTGATGAGCAACTAAAGGAAGAGATAAGAATTTCTGTGGAAAAGATATTGTTGCCTGCGTATGGAAACTTCATTGGAAGGTTTCAGAATCTTCCAGAAGTGGGCAAGCATGCTGACAGGTATATTAGGTATGGAACGGAGGACATTGAAGCAAGGCTTAACGATTTGTTTAAGGGTGGATCAACTGGTAGCCGAAAGTGAGGGTAAAAACTAAAAAGCTACTGATTGTTGTGTGTATGTATTTGGTAGTTTTAACTTTTTAAGTTACTTAGCATACAAAAGTTTTGATTTCCACAAAATCAAGTTCTTAAGGATTGTGGTCTTGTAATGTATGTATATAATTGTACTTTTTTCCTGCTAAGCATCAAATTAGTATGGTTTGATGGGTTGAAATGTTTTCTTGAGGCTAGTACCATCTGAATTAACAAACTAAACATTTTTGCTATAGAATTCTTGGTCAAAACACAAATGGTGGTGTTCTCTTTCATCTATTTCCTTAGAAATTTCAAGTCTCAAACTCCAGAAGCTCGATGTGGTAATGCTTTTGTTTTCATTTCCTTGTAGTTTTCTTAGTTCAAGTCACGACAGGGATTAGAATCTTGTCAATTTCTTTAAAGTCTTTAGAGAAGATTCATGTAGTGGTGGGTATACACAACTATTTGCGTCAAATGAATTTTTTAGACCAGCTAGACAATAAAATTTGATTGGCGGGCAAACAAGGCTTCTTCGTCTCTTTTTCGTTTTGTCTATTAGTGAATAAAAAGGGACAAAAGGTAGTCAAATGATAAATTCAAGAAGTTGGTTGTTGCAGAATATAGAAATTGAACTTTATGAATCGAATATCACCCAGCATTGTCCCCTCTCTTTTCGGTTCTTGTTTTTTTTTTTCTTTTTTTAAACATTGTCATGTTGAAGTTTTCACAGGGACTTTGATTTAGACTCAATAGTTATTTGAGCGTAGATTTGAACTCAATTTTGGAGAAAGTAACAGTGAATAAGCTTGCTGATATATCAGTTGATAATGTAACATTAGATATATCTTGCTATTATTATTTATGAGTTTGGCTATAATTAATTGGACAAATCACGCCTCCCAGTCCCTGGTCACCATCTAATTTGGTCTAATTTTCTCTAGAAAGAAAATAGAAAACTCGTCGGGAAATGGTTCTCAAATTTCAATATCTTTTCTTTAAGTCAGGCAAATCCCTCCATCGTAAACATTATATAAAATGCAAACATTCATAGTTATGAGTTTGTGTTTAGTTTAGGGAGAGAATAAAACAAGACAAGCTATTCTGCTTCATCTCATGTGGCAACAATTTCGTTGCGAGCGAGTTTAATTTTCTTTTTTGTTTCTTTTTCTTTTTGGCCAAAAAGTGAGTTTTTTCTGTCCTAAGGAATGTTTGAATTTGCCCATTTGTTTCCATGAGGGAGAAGCACTTCAAATTGGTGTTTTTGATGTTGGATCTCGATCCATAGTGAAGAATGGTCTTGGGTCTTCAATGGAAATAGAGTTATGCATCTTCTCTGGTGACTGGTTCTGAGGGTTAGATTGAAGAGATCCTAAGGTCAATGGATGGTGAAAAACCATTACTCTAGAATTTGGAGGTAGATAAGTTGATATTCACCAAAGGGAAATGTTACAATAAGATTCATTGTGACAATTTAATATTTGGGTCTTCCTCTCTCTATAATTCATTTTAAACTAGTNATTGTCCAAACATCTTACTTATATAGGATGGGACAAAGAGAGAAGAGAGAAAAACAATCTATATCTTATATTATATGGCTCCACCCCTTTCTGGTCGTCTACATTTTAAAACTATAGTACAAAATTAATAATAAGAGGAAAATTATTATTTGATCCCTTCTTTTTTACTGAGTTAACGATTTAGTCCCTCATTTATTTTACATACATATTTGCGTGCCCGTTAGGACACGCAAAGCCCCTAGTATCATATATTTCTGGGCAATGGATGCTGTTTAATTCGCCCATTTTTCCCGCCTAAGAATTTTTCTTTTTTTAAATAATGAAATCTCCTGGAGGAGGGTTCCTTTGACTCTGTTCTTGAGGGCTGTGAAGCTGTCTTTCATACTGCTTCTCCCTTTTATCATGATGTCAAAGACCCACAGGTGAATTGGTTCATCCCATTCTATATGTGTTTGTTGATAGATTATTGAATTTGGTGTGCCATAGTTTCTAGTTTATAATGCTTGTTGTGGTCATTACAGACTGAACTACTTGATCCAACACTGAAAGGAACACTCAATGTTCTCAAATCATGTCAAAGTGGCCATCATTGAAACGAGTTGTCTTAACTTAACATCTTCCTTTGTTCCGGTTGCTTTCAATGTAAAACCTAAATCTCCTCAAGTTGAAGTTGATGAGACGTGGTTTTCAGACCCTCATTTCTGTAGGGAGTCCAAGGTATATGCCATATTTCAGTACCCAAAATTGCTTATTTCTGTTGTGAATGCTGATCACATTTTTTATAGCAAAATACTACTAAGTGTTCAGACAATTAATGGATGCTCATGATTTATACTGCTAACATTGTCGGTCTAATGTGTGCAAATGTGATGATCTGTGTTGAATACTAATTTACAGTTTCTTTGTGTTTTTAACTTTCTTGTTTTAGATGTGGTACGTGCTTTCCAAGACTCTGGCTGAAGATGCTGCCTGGAAATTTGCCAAAGAAAACAACATTGACTTGGTTACTATTAATCCAGGAAGGTGGCCTCTCTTGCAACCAACCCTTAACACAAGTGCTGCTGCTATTTTGAATCTAATTAATGGTAATTTTTGTAACTTGACATTCCTAGTAGATTACATTATAACTTAACATTATTAGTGTCCTAAATGAAGCCACCGAAATTGTAAAGTAAGTCAAGCATGGTTTAAGCATAAATTTATCATGGTCAGAACTTTACTTCCACTAACAGCGAATTTTAACCCTTCATAGTGACTTCTACATTTTGTTCTTAAAATGAAGACAGATCGAAATTCTCGTGATAAAGTTGCGTTCAAGCTGTCAAATAGATTGATATAGAAGTGGATACTCGTTATACAGAGAATTGTGATCAATACGTATTCAATTTAAGTGGTGATAAAGAATCTGCTTTAAAAAAGACTGAAACGACAATTCTCAGCATTTGGCCTAGCCTAGACATGCGAGAGATAATAACTGAAGACCTGATGGTACAAAATTAACATGGCCAAAGCTTGTCCATCAACACGAACACACCATCAATCTTCCATCTCAGAAATCAATATAAGAAATCATATGTACCAAATGAACAGCAAACGCATACAGGTCTAACATGAACAACTATGATTAGCAGATGGTGGTGTTAACTACTTCTCGGCTTCTATGCGATGCCTCTCACATACTGGTCCAACGTTGTATTGAATAGCTCACACCTACACAAACCCATTGAGAATTTGTCTGGTTAAGATAGATTAAAGGGCTTACTCAAACAATATTTAGGCAACATTAAATACTATAATTACCCAATAACAGCGGTGGCATTTGCAAACAGGCCTGACCCTGATCACAGTGATACTCTCTACTTCAACAACTTTACCTCGGATGCAATCGGTATTTAAATATTGTTTTTCCAAAGGGGAGATTTTAAACTTCAAATGTTGTTTTTTTTTTCCTCACCAAAAAAAGAAGATAGAAAAGTGTAACTTCAATTACCTAATTGGAGAACCTGGAGTGTAGAGTGGATTTTTGACAACATATTCGACATACAAGTTGTAGATATACTTTAGGGATTCCCGCAAATCACCAGTCCTAGGATGAGTCACCAAGATAATCTGCATGAAGCATGAAAATCATGTCCCATTCAGGCACTCACAGTAACATCAGAATAAAAAGCATTTACTTAGTTATTCCTGTAACACAAATCAGATATTATTTGATAATATTTGTGAAATGTTAACTGCCTGTCAATATCTTCGACGGTCAAGAAGGTACTTTTGTCTAAGCAAGATAAAGTTTATCCTTCCCAATCATACAACAAATATTAAACTTAAATTAACCTTATTCAATCATGTGTTTATATCTGATTTTCTTATCCTCGCTCATTAAATCTATTCTATGCATTGAAGAACAGTAAAAAGGGACTGAAATCCAAAGCATGGCAAAACCTATAAACAAATCTTTTTGTTTGGTCAAACAATCCAAAGGTAATATATTAGAAACACAACTACAAGCTAAATAATCCAATACAGAAGCACTGATCTCCTCCAAAGGGACCTTTATTAATGTTTAAGGAAAACAGGAATAGCATAGTAACCGACCTTTATTCCAGAGGGAGTTTCCATGAAACTAAGTTTGTATGTATTAGTGCGAAAGCTATGAAATGAACAACCTTGGCCAGGTAATTGAGGCACCCCGAGGTTTCCTTTCTCTGCACTGCACAAAAAGAGGGAGCATGAAGGACTAAACCTACTAAAACAACATGCAAGCCAGATCAGCAATAATAGCATAAGTCAAACTATAAATCCATTAGCATCTAATTTCTGGGGAAAAATAATTGCATATGACTGGCTGTAATAATAATAAAACCAAGCTGTGGTAACTAAGAAAATCAAATTGTTAAAGATGTAAACAATGAATAATGCATGCAACAGCTGAGAGACATGGAATAATAGAACAATATGGAATCAGCTGTAATAATTAAGTATTTTTGTCTACTGTTTTGCAGTCAGGTAAACAAGTTTGTCTGAAAAACATTTAATATTAGCATAACGAGCTCATAATAAGCTAATATAGAGACTGACTTTTAGGCTGAAAGTTAGGCTCTATATTAGTAGGGACTAGAGGCAACTTTGCTCGAATAATACCAATGAGCAGAGCTTAAGCCCTACTATTTAGAAATCAGGTTTGTCACCTTGGTGTAACCTAAATCCTTTTGCAATTGAATGCATTTAGGTATGCACATGGGCTGATTTAGAAACATTTGTAAGGCCAAAGGAAATGTGGTTTACAGAGTTATCCTACAAACTACAGCAGCTAGAACATAGAAGAAAGAATATAAGCTAATAAAGCAGAGGAAGGCTATTGGCAACTTTTGCAACATGATGATGCAAACTCCATCCATCTTACACCACTTTTGTGGCAATAAGCTCCTTGTCAGAAACTAACTATGGAAGTAGAATGTAAGGGTAAGTATCCAGAAAGGAATAAAATGAAGTTTTAAAAAAGATTTGACGGTATTATAAAACAAAGAGGAGAAAAACATACCTAGTGGGATCCATCTTGGCAGTTAATGACTTAAGTGAGAAGAGTAGACCAAACATTAGTTTATGGTCTTGCTGGGGATTCAATGTCCTAAGAGGGCGATTCCACTCCCTGTAAAGAAAGCATACCCCATTTCTGTTGAAAACATACATCATGTGGGCATTGTTTCCTGATGCTGTTGGAGCAGGCGGAGATGGGCTGATTTCTGATCCCCCAAAGAATTGCATTTTCTATTGCCAGGAATATGGATTAATCCAAAACCCTGCCAATCACAAAAGCACAATAATTCAAGATTGACTCCAAGTAGGGCTGACCGTATTCACAATCATCACCGATGAAATAGACCACTTCATCAAAATTCATCATCCAATATGTGATTACTTCAATTACAGTACTTAATAAAAGAGACTGACAAACGGATCGGATTTGTGGAAACGGGCAGCAAGATGTCAATGTCTTCATTCCAATCACAAGATGATACAACCATTAAGTTAATTATTTATAACTATATATGAGATTGCAGTTAGGATGTGCGAAGAAAGAGGAACATCACAAAATGCAGACGAATTCACGAAAATTTTAAAAGAAGGAAGCAAAACCTGAAAGAAGCAGAGACGAAGAGATTAGCGACGACGACAAGCGGCGTTGTTGGGATAAATATTCTGACTAACAGGCGTTGCGTTTTCCGACTTCTCTCGCTCCTTCGTCCTCTCACTTGCGGCTTCTATATCGACGGAGGTTAGGGCTATGTTTGTGGGTTTCCTGCACTTTTGGTCCTATAACATTGGCAAAGGTTTCAATTTGGTCTTATAAATTTTTTTTTACAACTTTGGTCCTATAACTTTGGCAAATATCTCAATTTGGTCCTATAACTTTTTTTGTTGCAATTTTGGTCCCATTACTTTTGAAAACGTCTCACTGTTGGTCCCAATACTGATTTTCATCCATAATCTGCCGTTAAAAATAATATGACATACTGAGTTGGATGATGATTTAACAAATACGGGTGAAGTTTTGGGACGGATGAAAATCAGTTTGGGACCAACGGTGAGACGTTTTCAAAAGTTATAGGACCAAAATTGCAACAAAAAAGGTTATGGGACCAAATTGAGACTTTTGTCATAGTTATGGGACTAAAATTGCAACAAAATAAATTATGGGGCTAAATTGAAACCTTTGCTAAAGTTATGGGACCAAAAGTGCACTTTAGCCTTTTTAAAATAAAATATTTTTAAAAAATTTATATTATATAAAACTATATATTTATATTATTTACTATTTAATATTTTTAATTGTTGAAAAAAATAATTTAATTAAATTTATTTATTAATAAAAATATCATTAAATTAACCCACAATTAATTATTTCATCAATATTTACAAATTCAAAATATATAAAAAAATTTTGACTCAATCGAGCTCAGTGGCTGAGCCCGGGTCTGACCAAGTTGGGTCTTGAGTCCGATTAAAATGTAGTTTGACCCGATCCGTGAATACCTAAAATGGACTTGAAGGGGGAAATGTTAAAAATATTTATTTGGATATTTTTTGAATAAAGAATATCTATTATAGAGGAACCGCTTCTCTTAGATTGATGATAAATAGACTATATATATTCGAAAGATTAATATAAAAAGAAAAACAATTGAAATGGTAAAAATATTAAATGAGTAAATGTATAATAAGTCAAATAAAGGCACGCATTGTTATGTTATATATTTATTGTTTAAAATATACATTTATCTCTTTTTTTACTTAAAAATATTANCAATTTAGTCCTCAAAAGTATTAAAAACCCTAAAACCTAAAACCTAAACCCCAAACTCTAAACCCCATTATTTTCAATTCCCCCTCTTTTTCGTCATGTTCATTCATTTTAGTCCCAAATCCTCAAAATAAAATTGTAAAGTGTCCCAAAACTCTTCCAAACATTCCAATTTAGTCCTCAAAAGTATTAAAAACCCTAAAACCTAGACCCTAAACCCCAAACTCTAAACCCCATTATTTTCAATTCCCCCTCTTTTTCATCATCTTCATTCATTTTAGTCTCAAATCCTCAAAATACAATTTTAAAGTATCCCAAAAATCTTCCAAACTTATTTTCTTAAAAAAAGAATGATTTTCCCAAAATCAAACACCAAACACGCCCTGCATCTTCATCATCCTCAATCATCATCCTCACACCCTCAATATCTTCATCTTCATCATCCTAAATCCCACAAATCGTACCCATCTTCATCATTAATCATCTTCATCTTCGACGAGCGAAGCTTCAAAATCCACATAGAACATCTACTCAAAATGCTTCGCCGTGCTGACATTCGCGTCGTCGACGAGCCTAATCGGCCTATTCTGGTGAGGTCTGGACTCGATCTTCGTCAAGCTGATATTTCGAAATGCGAACGCCGACAGAACCTTGAACAGCACCGACGTTCCTTTATCGTGAGCGAACACGATGCTCGTTTTGAACGGCCGATCCGTTCGCGGAATGATCGGTTCTCAAGCTAGCATCACGAATCTCTTGTTTTCTCCCATATTTTCTCAGTTTTGTTGTCGAATCTGAGCGAATCTAGTAGTTTTATTGTCGAATCTGGTAGTTTTGCTGTTGAATCTGTTGATTCAAGCTTGGATTTTGGGAAGATGAAGGAGATGAAGTTTTGTTGTCGAATCTGTTTATTGATGCTTGGATTTTGGGAAGATGAAGGGGATCAAATCGTGAAGATGAAGATGGAGATGGTTGGTTTGAAATGAATCGGATACAAAATCGAGAAGCGTGAATTGGATGAAGAAGATGGGACCATTTTGAAAAGAAAAGAAAACAGTCAGGGCCAATTTGTAATTTGTGCAGGGACTTGATTGAAAGCATATCTTGATAAAAGGGGAGAGGGTTTAGGTTTTAGGATTTTAGGGTTTAGGTTTTAGGGTTTTGGGTTTTGGGGTTT
>QANZ01030286.1:237900-249912 GCA_003254925.1 Chamaecrista fasciculata | reverse complement strand
ATAAAAGAGTAAGTTTGGGACCAATTTGAGAAATTATACAAATATGTAAGACTCATTTAAAATAAATAAAATATTTAGGACCAATTTGAAATTACCTCATATGGGAGAGTGAGTGGAGAGAGAGTGGTGACATTTTTTAATTTTTAATTGTTTTTTGCATTTTTTTAATTCATTTATTTTTTTAAAGAAGTGGGGGGAGTGAGTGATGATTTTTTTTTCTTTTTTAATTTTTTAGTTCACTATTTTTGACCAACCATAAAGGGTGGAGACATATAATATAGTATAGATATAGATATAAAGAGTCAAAATAAAATTTTAATATTTTAATAATTTAATTAAACCAAACAATTTTTAATTAGTAATTCATCGATCCAACCTGATTATAGGATTATGTCAAATTATTTACGGTCTAATCCAATACCATTGGCAAAATATATTTCAAAATCAAATCAATTTTTTGTTTGGTAAGAAAAATCGAATCAGTTTGTTAATTCTTTAATCTGATAATAACGAGTCTGTCCAATTATTTACCGTCTAATCTAATACTACCATTGGCAAAATAATTTTCAAAATGGAATCAATTTGTTAATTCTTTAATCCGATCAATGATAGATGAAACCGTCCAATCGGATTGAAATATAACAACATTGAATTAAACGTCATAATTAGCCGCAATGGTAGAGCTTTTGGCTTTTGCAAATTGCAACCATACGTCATATGGGGAATGGGAATGGGTCCTCTGCTGTATAATTGTGGTACTGTCTATGCTGTCTGTGTTAATTTCAGCTTTCAAAAATTTATGTCTTTTGGGTTGAAACAATATGAGTCATTAGATGAAAAATTAACCATGTAAATTTAATGAATAACATGACAGCACCACAATTTTACAACAGAAGATCCATTCCCCGTCATATGGTAGTGAAAATGTACAGGTTGATATATATCAGTATCACAAGTTCAGGTGATTATTGATGAATCTGGGCATATATACTATACATTATTTATTTATTTAATGTTGGTCTTGTTAGTTTCGGCTCCACCACCTTAATTTCATCAATAATGTTGTAATCACAATATTGACTCATAATCTATAAAATCGTAAGTTTGATTTTTATTGTCAATGTGAGGACCATATTGATAAACAATTTGTAAGTACTTATGTCAATACTCATAAAATTTAGAGACATACCTTAATCTTAATGACTTTTCAGGGTCCAACTCACCTAAGCTATTGTTAAAAAAAGTAACTAAATAGACCCTCTCTTTCTCTATAATATATATATATATATCTTATATTATACGGCTTCACCCTTTTTTCGTAGTTAGTCTTTACAATACTATAGTGTAAAATAAATTAATTTAGTTCTTATATTTATGTAAAATTGCCCCACGTTCATTCTTATGTAAAAAAAGAAAAGAAAATCACCCATGTTCATTCTCATTATTAGTTAGTCCCAAATGTATCAGGAAATTTCAAATTGGTCCCAAACTTACTCATTTATCAATATAAAACTTTATGGAATCTTTAACTTTAAATCAATTCAAACATTACATGCATATTAACGGGCACGCCAAGCCCCTAGTTATATTATATGTGTGAGGGTGCTTTTGGTTGGTCAAAAATAATTAAATTAAAAATTAAAAAAATAAGAAATAAACATGTGGAACTTGATAATTGGCTAATTGTATAGATAATGGGAGAGATAAAGTATACGTAGATTGGATTTAAAAAAGTGAAAATTTATTATTTGGTCTTTTAATTTTCACACTTCTAACGATTTATTCCTTAAATAATAGAAATATACTATTTAGTCACTGAATAATTACAAATGTTAAATCAAACGTTACATAAAGGTATACAGAAAACCACAAGTATATATAATTGGGCCAATACATATATTATACTTCAACTAATTTATTTGTGTAATTAAGTTGGGGTCCAATTATATAGTAGGTGATATGTAAGTATAGTAGGTGATATGTAAGTACTAGTGGTTTTGATAGATGAACCGTCCAATCGGATTGAAATATAACAACATTGAATTAAACGTCATAATTAGCCGCAATGGTAGAGCTTTTGGCTTTTGCAAATTGCAACCATATGTCCATATGGTAGTGAAAATGTGCAGGTTGATATATATCAGTATCACAAGTTCAAGTGATTATTGATGAATCTGGGCATATAAACTATACATTATTTATTATTTATTTATTTATTTAATGTTGGTCTTGTTAGTTTGGGCTCGACCACCTTAATTGTTGGAGATTGTGCCCTAAGGGCAATCATTTTATGTATATGTTTTGAACATATTGATTAATTTATGGAGATAAATTATGTTGTTATCATATTATTAGCATGTTTGCTATGATAGCGTCCTTGATTAATTATATGATAATTAATCTAAAACTGTCCCTGGTCGATCATTCACTTGGGAACGTAAATGAACCAAGACCAGCATGACCTCGGTGTATAGAGATACATGCACTAGATGCTTCTCGAGAGTCATGGTGCAATTATGTAAGGGTTACAAGTTGCTGAATCGACCTGGAGAGTCCTGCATGGGTTTAGTCATAAGCTAGCCTCTCCTGTACACCTGTCACGATAGCCTTAGACCTGAGGTCTTGACTATTCCGGCATTGTAGTTGTCAAACTTTGGCCTAGTCCAACGTTGCCGTAGCAGGGTAGCCATACAGGCTAGGTACGGGTTTGGTTGATTACCGTGCAGAGGAATGTGGTTGACCAAGATGGGATTTTGTCCCTCATTAAGATGAGAGATATTTAACTGGCGCCCTCGATGAGTCTGTCCAAGAAATGCGTGGCCACGCTGGGAAATGGGACTAACTCATGGAATCGAGAAAGTTGTGGTTTGGATTATGGATGACATTCCCGTGCCTAATCCATGACCAAAATATCGTGTGACAATAGGGATTATGACAAGGTGGTATTTAGGTTAATCGTTAACGTTGAAGCGATAACTCACGTGTTTTGGGTAGTCGTGATGACTTGCTAGAGTCCGCTCTCGACTTGTGAGTCATAAGATGGCTTGCTGCCAATTTCACGTGAGGCCTGTTGGGTCACACATGAGCAGGATCAAAATGCTATTTTGGGACATGAATTAGGGTTAATTCGTGAGTCACTTTGGTGACGCAATTTAAGACATAGTTAGATGTCTTAGGACATTAAATCTTGTCTTAAATAAATATCTATGATTGTGGTATTTAAATTTGTTGGACAAATTTAAATATATTAATTGTAAATGGTTTACAATTAAAATCTTGTTGAAAATATTAGGGAATGATAAATTAAATAGATTTCCTAAAAATTAGGAAATTATTGATTTATTAAATTCACTAATATTGGGGATAACAAGATAGAGGGTGGCGCCTCTTAGGTCTTATTTTAATTAATAAAAATGTTTTGTTAATTAAATAAAGATAACAAGGTTTGAATTTTGAATTCAAAATATTTTTTTTAAAAGATTCAGGATTTGAATTAAAGATATTAAGGTAATATTTTAATTCAATAATCTTGAAAGATAATGAGTTGGATATAACTACCTTAAGAGTTTGGGTTGTTATGGAATTCCTCTAGAACCACATGAGGGTGACGCATATCTTGTTTCTTGGGGTGCAAGATTTGATCTTGCATTTTAAATTTAAAGGATATGTGCAATTCGAATTTTATATAAAATATTAAAGTAATATTTTAATTATAAAATCAATTCCTCATGACTCATTCCAACCAATAGCATTTGAGCAATCAAGATTTGATTTCAAGATTTGATCTTGAGTCTCAAATTTAAATTGCCACCTATTGAATTTTGAATTATAATATTAAGAGTGATATTATAAATCAAGATTCCCTGAAATATATTAATTATAGAATTAAGATATTCAAGATTTTAGGGATTTATTAATTGGATTAGGATTCCCTAAATTTAGGAATGAGGAAACTATAAATACCCTCATATAGGCTTAAGCGTCTAACACTACACAACACACAACCAATTCTTGGTGAGACTAAGAATTTCGCCTAATGCCCTTTGAGAGTAAAAATTCGCCAAGTCCTAGTTTTGTGAGAGTGAGTCGATTTTCTTCTTGGAGAAAGAGAGTTAGACCTGCACCTGATAATACTAGTATACCCCAATCAATCTTGAGGATCAAGAACGGTTCTTGATCATTTAAGAATCATAGATAGAGTTCCCGTATTCACTTGGGAAGAAGTGAAGGAGGCTAGCACCTAGGCATCTGTCAAACTGCTCGTGTGGATCACCGGTAGAGGAAGGACACTCGGAGTGGACTTCTCAAATTCGCGAACACGATAAGTCACCGATTGAAATATAGGTAAACATCTTTACTTTTCTGGTATAAATATAATTAGCATCTTTACTTTTCTGGTATAAATATAATTAGTGGATCCTGAAAGGAATCACAGAGTTAGCATATTTAAGAGTTTTTTCTTTTTCCGCTGCGCTCGCTCTATAATTTTCCAACATTAATTTCATCGATAATATTGTAATCATAACGTTGGCTCATAACCTATAAAGTGGTAAGTTTAATTTTTGTTTTCGATATGAAGATTATGTTAATAAACAATTTGTAAGTACTCACGCCAATACTAGTAGAACTTAAAGGAATACCCTGATTTTAGTGATTTTTCGAGAAGGGAATCCCCAAATTTGTGAGTTTTGGTGAAAAGAAAAGAAAGCCACGTGTCTCAATACTAGCCATCCAGATGCAATCAACGGCCTTGATGTAATACTGCAGGCTACTTTAGAGAAAAAGGCACCAAACTTATTTTACTGGATCCGCCCTCTTACTCCTCCCTACCTTTCTCTACCTTTCATCACTAAACTCATCCAATGGATCAAATCAAGGCCACGTATCCATTCCACTTAAGTGCACCATTTCATTTTTAATTCTTACAGGAAAAGCAGCAACTTGTCACAAGTTCCCACAATTTTTTGCATAACAGCATAACAGCTGATGGGTAATAAAATATAGGAATATTATAGGTTAAAATATCAGTTTGGTCCTCAAACTATAGGTAAATTTCATTTTAATTCAAAAACTATTTTTCATTCTATTTTGATCTCCAATATTTCTTCATTTTTAGTTCATAAAATGTGATTTTGTCAACTGTCGTTATTTATAACCTAACTAGCTAAGATGGGCCATTTTTTCCTGACATGTGTCTTGATAAGTGAGCTGTTAAAAAAATCATTATTCTTAATAAAAAATTATAGATAAAAATTAACTATAAATTTATCTTGACTTTGTATATAAAAATGAAATTTTTTTCTCCTTTTGTCAACTCACTTATTATGACACATATAAGAGAGAAATTATAATTTATCTCAACAACTCATGTTAGGAATAACGACAAAGTCATAAAAATATGAAATCACATTTTTAAAAAGCCAAACTTTCTTCTATCACCTCCCTCCTCAAAGGTTTGTATTTTCGAAAATTCTTTCTTAAAGAATTTGAGCGCGATTATTTGAGTGAGATTTCAGTGAGGATTGAGGTTTTTGGATGAGTTATTGAGATTCTTGTTAATTCCCGTACGTTTTTGGCGAGTTTGGGGCATTTTCGGTGGGTTCTAAATTTACTGCATTTTCAGTTTTGGTCCCTCTGTCATGTGCTTTAATTTGTGTTTTTTTTTTTTTACATTTCTACTCCATTTCATGAAGAATTCATGGATTAGGGACCAAGATGTAAGGTTTGAGAATCTTCAGGGATGCTCTTGCACTTTCATTTTGATAGTCAAGAATTAAGTGAAAAGGACTTGAAGTTTTCAGGACTAAATTGTAATTTAAAATGGACGGAGGACTAATGGTGGGAGGTTTTCAAAACATATGGACCAAAACTAAGACAAGAAAAAATATAGGAATGATTTGGAACCTGAAGCAAAGATACAAGACCAAAATCGAGAAAAATATAGTTATAGGACTGATTTGGTACTTGGAGCAAAGTTATAGGACCAAATTCGCACTTTGGTCAAATTTTAAGGATGAAATTGACAACAAAAAAATATTATGGACAAAATTAAAAATTAATATAAAATTTAGAAAAAAAGGTACATTTACCGACAAAAATACATGCACGTAGACTATTAATCAAATATAGCACTCAATTGAATCTTTTCGAAACTAACATTTTTGTCACATCTTTTGGTTGTTTTTTTAATTTAGGGAGATTTGGACTTGATGTTATCCATTGGATAAATTTAATGGTGGAGATTGAATGAAAGGGAGAGAGTGTTGAAGGAAGAGGATCCACTCTCCCTAAACATTGAAGGGCACATTTTAGATATTCTCTTAAAAAATAAATATATAATATACAGTATATATGCGACGTGGAAGCATAATAACCATTCATCACTATTAACAATTATGAACTTGTGATATCATTCAACGATTAAGCCAGCACATTGATTAAGATACAAAAAATCTCTGGCTGTCTGTTGTAGCAAAATATAAGTGATTGATGAGATCATGAGGTCCAAATTATGCCACGTTTCACACATAACTTTTTTTACATTTGCACCAAATCTTTTCCCCCAATACTGCAGATTCCTTTCATCGTTGAACTGAACCTCAGTCTCAATTCTCAATCTCCATTGACGCATTAACTCCATATCCACAAGACATCATCAAGATAACACCACCAATAACAGAAATTTCAACCATTCTCTCCTTTCACCACACCATTTCCTTCAAGCAAGTCGTCGAGATGCTCACCGGATCCTCCAACGGTGAAATTATATTGACAATTTTACTTTAGTAGTTGATAATTCTCTTTCAAAGATGACATTTTGTACAAACTATACATATATGTACATTTTGTACAAAATGTCATCTTTGAAAGAGAATTATCAACTACTAAAGTAAAATAATTGAAGTTGTTAATTCTAAAATCAATAATTCTATCTCTAGCTAATGTGACATTGTGTATGACCCATATAATTCAATAGGTTTCCAATTCCATATCATGTATATGCGTGGTTTGGACATTGGACATACATTGGCGGCCTTCACTTCACCCATTATTGGAGTAGGGAACATAGATATATCATCAAGAACCTTTTTAACCTTTTTATTGTTAGGTACTTAGGTAGATGAGAAGCTGGACCAAATTCCAATTTGTACAAGGATATTAATAACCTCATCATTTAATAATAAATTATTTTTTTCAAAAAAGAATAGAACCAATAAGCCATTTTAGTATTATATTGAAAATTAAGAAAATAAAGGGATTATGGTAGCTAACATTTTCAATTTGGATCCTCTATAGTACTTTAGGAGTGAAGTGCTGAGAGAGAAATGAATAGAGTAGAGAGACAAAGTATCAGTGAGAGACCCATTTTCTCTCTCAGCACTACACTTATAGTGCACTATAAAGGATCCAAATTGTAGCATTTTCAAATGATTTCCAAATTTTATATAAAAGTCCGTAAGTTATTTTTTTAAAAAAAAAAACTAAATTTACTTTACTTTTAAAACTATATATGTGGAAAGAGAAAAGAAAAAACACTATATTTGGATTTTGAACTGCACTTATATAAACACATTAATTATTTTGTATACATAAATTTTTATTATTTTAATTTTTTTTATAACAACCAGCTAGAGAGTACTTAAAGCTATGTCAGAATATATAGCAATTAAAGCAATACACTGAATGGAAAATCCAGTCCACTTGTTTTCTAAATCAATTATTCTCCTCAAACCACAGCTATAAATGAATAGTATATGCTCGAATGGAAAATCACCCTTTCATCTATAAACTAGCTAGCTAGATAGATACCTACTTTGTAACAATGGAGTTAACAAGTGTACAATGCTTTCTCAAGGGAAAAACCATTTTAGTCACTGGTGCAACTGGCTTCTTAGCAAAAGGTTTACTATGTAATATATATATATATACGTTTATTAATTAGTAGTACTATACAGTATACATATATATATATATATTCTCCATCTTTAAATTTATATATGCATGCATCTGTATATCTACTATATATATGTACATTTTATATCTACTATATATATAACAATTAATCCAGTCTTTGATTTTGCCTGTGAAGTTTTCGTGGAGAAATTATTAAGGATTCAGTCAGATATAAAGAAATTGTATCTTCTTATAAGAGCTTCTAATAATGATGAAGCCACTCAACGCTTGCATGAGGAGGTAATTAATTAAAAATATATATAAATTGTATCTACTATATTAGTTCTTCACTTTTCTTCATGCATGTGAATTAGAAAGCTATGCATATAAATTGTATTATATTGTACTGATGATTAATTAATTATATATATATAGATGATAAGGACGGAGTTGTTTAGGGTTTTACGAGAGAAGTGGGATGAAGAATTTGATAGCTTGATATCAGAGAAGGTAGTCGCAGTTGCAGGAGATGTTTGTGTTGCTAACTTAGGAATTAATGATGCAAATCTTCGAAGCCTAATTTTGGAAGAAACAAATATTATTGTCAACAGTGCCGCAACCACCAGTTTTGATGAAAGGTATATATGCCTAAATTAAAGACAAAAGTGTTTATCATATTATTAATTAATTATTATTATATATATACATAATTAATAAAGTGATTTGATGAATTTTTTTTTTGGCCAACAAGTGATTTGATGAATTGAAGGAACTTTTCATTTACATGCATGCAGATTTGACATTGCAGTGGGCACTAACACAATGGGGCCTTTACATGTCTTAAACTTCGCCAAGAGTTGCCCTAAATTACAGATTTTTCTCCACATTTCAACTGGTAATTAATAATATAAGGTGTTAGCTAGTTAATTAGAACGTAGGCGTTCCTATTAATTAATGAATTAATTTTTATCAGCTTATGTATGTGGAGAGGCTAAGGAAGGAGAAGTAATAAAAGAGAAAGCATTTGAGATGGGTGAAAGCTTAAAAGGGCCCTCCATAGTATTAGACATTGAAGCAGAAAAGTGTTTGATGGAGAAAAGAATACACCAACTTCATGCACACAACGCTTATACAAAGCTCATCACATCTGCAATGAAAGATTATGGAATTGAGAGGTACCGTATGTTAATTAATTAAGAGGAAATTATACAGAAGGTCCATGTGGTTTGATCTTTTTACAAAAAGGGTCTCTGTGGTTTAAAATGTAACAAATAAGGACATGTGGTTTACTCTGTTAACAAAAAGGGTTTTAAGATATATTTTCGTTCAAAATTTGACAGAAATCTTGGCTAAAATACTATTTTAAGATCATAAATATTAATTTTTACACATTTGACTCCCTATTTGTGTGAGAGAAAAATTTTGACACAAAAAGAAGAAAAGTTCAGAGTAATAGTTAGGGTCTTAAAATAGTATTTTGGCTAAGATTTTCGTCAAATTTCATACAAATAGGGAGTGTTTGCATAAAAATTAATAGTTATTAGGGTCTTAAAATAGTATTTTAACTAAGATTTCCGTTAAATTTTGGATGGAAATATACCTCATGACCCTTTTTGTTAACGGAGTAAACCACATGTCCTTATTTGTTACTTTTTAAATCACATGGACCCTTTCTGTAAATAGGCCAAACCACATGAACCTTTTGAGTAATTTACCCATATTAATTAATTACACATTCTATTTTTTTTTTGCCAATAATTACACAGTCTATTTTTTTGTTGCCCAAGGTATCCCCAGCCCGATGTGCTAAGGATTAATCCTCCGCAGATCTGAGCTCCATTTAAGATTACACATTCTATTTAATTAACTGCATATATACGCTAGCATGTGATTAATATATATCAATTTTAATTAAACAGAGCAAAGTTGTATGGATGGCCAAACAGTTACGTATTTACAAAGGCAATGGGAGAAATGATTGTGTCACATTATAAATTAGATAAGATTCCCATAATTATCATACGCCCTACCATGATAACGAGTACCTACAAAGAACCCTTCCCTGGTTGGATTGAAGGTTTCAGGTATTAATTATATTAATTGCCACTCACGTTATATATATATATATATATTGTTCTTTAATTTAATTTATTCTATTTTTTTTTTGTTTTCAACAAGAAACTAAAATAACTTTGTTGTGGATGCAGAACACTTGACAGTGTAATAGGTGGCTATGGTAAAGGAAATATAAATTGTTTTCCTGGTCATCCCAAGACAATTATAGATGTGGTAATTAAGCTTCTTTTTTTATTACTATTTTTTTTTTTGGACAACGGGCTGAATGGGCTTTGATCATATAGATAAGAGTTTTAATATTATGATGGAAAAAAAAAAGAAACTGACTTTTTTTTAAGTGATAATTAATTATTTTAAAGGTAAAACTATATATACCTCTACCATGTTTTTTATAAAAGAGATGCCATTTATATCATATTAAAAAAATTTATTAATACATAATTAATTTCGAGGAAATTTAAGTGAAATTATTATTAGCTTAAAAAATATTTAGACATTATTTTGTCCTCAGTAAACATAATTTATTATTCATTAATATATTTTAGAAATTAAATATTAATAAAAAAGATTTTTTATTTATTAAAATATGATTAAAAAATCAATTATAAAAGAGAAAAATCAATGGCCATAAGCTCAATGTATGGATATATATGGATCTAGCTAGACACACTAATGTCCCAATCCATTTATAAATAAGACGTACATTGAGTGGATGGTTGGAATAAAAGATGTATTCTAATATCCATAAACAAAGTCTAGGGATTAAATTTTGTTTAGAATATTGTTAAGAAAAATTTTACTTATCATCAGTGCACTTCTAATAAAAGTATGATATAGTTCAATTTTTTTTTTAAAAAAATGAATCTACAGTAGTTATGCAAGATAGATTGATCAATTTTTTGAAGTATATATATAAACAAACACGATACCTTTTGTCTTATATTTTTTCTTAGGTCTTAATTTGGTCTCGTAACATTTTTTGTTGTACTTTTGGAGTTTTGGTCTCATATCTTTTGATCAAGTGCAGAATTGGTCCCATATGATTTCATATATATATTTTTTTTTTGCAAATTTAGTCTCATGTCTTTGCAAAAAATTTCACCGTTAGTTCCACAATGTGGGACTTTTTGTAAAGATATATGAACAAATCTATAGTCTAACTAAAAGATATGAGTCTACTTCTGCAATTTGACACAAAGATATGAGACCAAAAGTGTAACATGAGAGCAAATTGAGACTTGAGCAAAAGATATGAAACCAAAAGTGTAACAAAAAAAGTTATGGGACCAAATTGAAACCTGAGTAAAATTTATGGAACTAAAAGTGCATTTTGGCCTATATATATATATGTATATAGCATTGATATATAGTGTATGATATAATAAAATGATGTGTATATGTGTATATACAGATACCTGCGGACATGGTGATAAACAGCATGATGGCAGCAATGGTGATTCATGCAAAGAAAGAGAAAAATTCAGAGAAATTCATAATATATCATGTTGCTTCTTCCTCCGCAAATCCTCTCAGATTGCCTTATCTCAACGATGTTTTGTATCGTCATTTCAAAAACAAACCATGCACTGATAATACTTCTGGAAACCCAATCATCATCTCCAAGGGTTCTCTTTTGCCAACTTCTAACTCTTTCCGTACACACATGCTCATCCGATACCTCCTACCACTCATGGTATTTTATATATTAATTAACAACAATTAACATATTACTAATTAATTGCACCTTAATTTTAATTAATTTGCACAATCTGTTCATCAATTTGCAAGGTATTGAATATGGCGAACAAAGTGTTTTGCCAGATGTTCCAAGATGTTTACAACAAAAATGATAGAAAAGTGAAAATGGTGATGCGAATGGCTGAACTTTACGAACCTTATGTGTATTTTAAGGCTGTGTATGTATGATTCTTCTACTTGTCTCTCTTCATTATTCTCTCATGCATGTGTGTGTAGATTTGAGACAATAATATTGTACGTTTGACTTGGAATCGGAATATAATTCATAAATATAATATAATATAT
>QANZ01030286.1:212772-237404 GCA_003254925.1 Chamaecrista fasciculata | reverse complement strand
AAAAATGGATGGAAAACGTTAGAGGGACCAACTTTTTCAAGTTTTGCATAACTGGGGGACCAATATGGAACAAAAAATAACTGGGGGACCTATTTGGAACAAGGAGCATAACTGGGGGACCAAAATAGGACTTTGGCCTTAATTTCCAGTATATATAATGTGTGTGTGTGATCTGTAGCATGTACTGAATTGCAATTCTGTAATATTAACTAATTATGAACAACAAATGTCAAATGATATGAGATATCAACAAATGTATTATCTTCTTTTTTTTGGTTTGGAAAAGGTATTATTATCTTTTTTGTTTCGGTCCATAGGTATTATTATCTTTAAAATTACTTGTTTGCTTGTCTTTTGTTTGTGGGCTTGTTTTCAATAGAATTATCAAAAAGAACTCATGTTTTTTTTAAATATAGGGTAAATTACACTTTGGTACCCTGTGTTTTGACCCTATTTCACTTTGGTACCCTGTGGTTTGAAACCTGACACTTTGGTACCCTGTGGTATTCTCCATTAACACTTTGGTACCTTTATGAGCTATTTTGTAATTTTAACCATAACAAATTTTGCAAAAATTACATATTGACCCCAATAAATTTTCAAAAAATTACAAATAGGTCCCTGAATATAATTGAATACATATTATCTAGGGACTAAAATGAAAACTTTAAAAAAATTTGGAGTCAATATGTAACTTTGGCAAAATTTGTTATGGTTAAAATTACAAAATAGTTCCAAAGGGTACCAAAGTGTTAATGAAGAATACCACAGGGTATCAAAGTGTCGATTTCAAACCACAGGGTACCAAAGTGAAATAGGGTCAAACTACAAGGTACCAAAGTATAATTTACCCTAAAATATAAGTTGTATTATTTTTAAAATAACATGCTTGCTTCTATCATTCTATTGAAAAAGGCCCAAAAGGACAGGACATTATGCCTACAGCCAACGGACAAGTTCGTTGGCATTATGGGCCGGACCTTAGAGTTTAGATCCAAACAAGTTTTGAAATTACAACCGTAAGTATGGTGTAAATAAAAAGTTATCAAAAGGCAAAAACATAACGATTGAGGTTGGTTTTAGTTATACTCTTAATGTTTGTTTTGTATCAGTTATGCCCTAAACGTTTCACATTGTTGTCAATTATACCATAACATCAATTTTTTTGGGCCAAAGTCCTATTTTGGTCCCTCAAGTTTGCTTAAAGCTTCGTTTTGGTCCCTCAAGTCTCTGACGAACTTTCCGGCGAGATACACGGCGACTTCAACGACTATGAAAACTCCTAGTCCAAGGTTTTTTGACCTCCTGAGTTCAATGAAGGCCTCCATTTTGCGAAAAAATATTTCAATAATAAAATTTTTATTTGAAACTGTGGAAAATTATTTAATTTTTAATATTTTTAATTAAAAATTAAATTATGCATTTTTATTAAGTATACACAATAACAAAGAGCTCGAGAGATAAGAGTGAAAATATTAAAGTTAAATTGATAGTATCATCCTTATAGTTTTATTGAGTTTGTAAGTCAATCCTTACACTTTAATTCTTTGTAACTCAGTCCCTACAATTTATAAAGTTTTATAAACAAATCCCCAACCATTAACACTTTTAGTCTTCTGTTAACTAATTATGTATGTGGCATTTAACCTTTTTTAAGAAATGACAACTCAGTGCAATTAGTAAACCTAAATGAATTTCTTATATTTAAACACCCTACCTTAACTTGTAAGTATACATAGTTGCCGCCACATACTGCAACATGAAAGAGTTGTTTTACCTTCCAACGTGAACAATTTCCGCACCATCATACCCTTTCTTGTGGGGACTTGGATCCTCTATAATTAGAATCCATACATTTCTCTATAATTAAACAATTCTCAAGAGTAAAATTGTTAAATGAACTTCTAATTTTAATGAAACTCAACATTTTATTTTTTCAATTCAATTTGTTTATCTCACAATTACAAGAGAAATTAAATTCAGAAGATCTAGATTCTTCTTGAGTGATTTAGAGAGTAAAATAGTAAAATCTGACTTTTTTTTAATGACGTGACATTATGATGTTACGTGATATTTACAAATCTGCCACGGGAGGAAGTGACCGTTTTACGCTAATTAATGAGATGGAGACAAATACAATCAAGGGCTGTGATTAATTCTCGTAAGCTTTCTATAAAAATCACCAGGGATTCCTTCACTCTTGTTTATATGGATCACCTTAACCCTGTAACTTTTTGTCTGATAAAAGTAGTTGTTGATACTTCTCGTTTTGTTAGGTAGATTCATGTAGTATTACGATGGAAAATTAAGTTATTGTGGGCGTTTTCTTTCGTCCATTTGATATTTTCATTTCATAGATGTTTCCAATTTTTCTGCTTTGTGAACGTGTGTTTAATGAGCGTATGTAAGAGATCATGAGTTGTTTAAATTTGATAGTTGAACGAGTTTGGGATATCAAGCTGACCGATCCATAATTCCATATGTAATTGGTGGTGTAAAATTTAAATGGGATATTAAGATTTCAATTTGGAGGGGAGATCAGAGCTATTGTTGATTCTGATCTGTTTTATATGTGAAGTGAGAATTTCTTGGTTGTCATGAATTATGTTCTTATGTAATGATGTAAGATGAGTTAAAAAATAGCACTCCAGTTTTGAAAATATATATATATAGAGAGAGAGAGAAAGGGATGGTGACAGTTGACGAATTGGGAATTAAGTAGGAAGCAAGGAAGTTGAAAACTAGAGGTCTATCAAGCATGGATATTAATACAGACATAGAACATGACACAAACACACTCACATAATAAATTCTTAAAATTATATGAAATGATACCACATACATATATATTAAAAATAATAATTAAAATTATAGACTTGATAGATTGATCTCCTGAATTTTTAATTTTAATTGGGTTTATTTGTCTATAATTTTAATTATTATTTTGATCCTTAGTCATATAACTTGATAGATTGATCTCTTGAATTTTTAACTTTGTCCATTTATAACTTTTGAGCTTTCAAAAAAAAACTTAGGCTATTTAGGGGTGTTAAGTGATTAAGTGAGCAAAGTTAAAAGTTCTAAAGTTTTGTTTGTCAAATTTTAAAACTCAATGATCCTAAATGAAAAAAACAAAAACTCATGGGATCTGTCTTCAAATTTTAAAACTTTGGGGGTATTAGCAATATAATTTAGACTTTTCTTAAAAGCTCTATTTCCATGAAAAATAAAACGAGTCACTTCAAGACACACTTTTTTCTTTTGCAACAATAATAATGTTACTCTTTGATATGATGAATTCTTTTGTTCTAACTATATATAATATAATGCAGCATCCTTACGTGAAAACGGAGGAGGTAAAGGGATCAAGCTACGGACCTGTCATATCTGTTAGAATGGTTACAGTTTCTTTTTTTTTTTGGTAATAGGTTACAGTTTCTTTAAATACAGACACTCATGGCTTCAAAGATAGGGCAATAGATCCTCTACTGTCATTTTATGGTGCAAATGATCTAGTGGAATTGTTGAAAAATTATGTGGGACACGTGGCATCAAATGAACCGCTTGATCTAATGGATGGCATAGATCTTTAGGACAGCAGGACAACACCATAAAATGACAGTAGAGGATCCATTGCCCAAAGATAAAAGATTAAATTGAGATCCGAATAAAAAAATGAGACCAAAATAAAATATCAAATTGCGAGTTTAGATTTAAACCACTCTAATTCTCTCCCCCTTTTCAAATTATATGAGATATCAATCATTACTATTATTTTTTTTTTGCTCATTCATAAAGAAACAGATACAAGATCCAATCCACTAAAGGATGGAAGAAAAGGGAGTCCACCAAGGGGAACAAATCAGTCCTAAAAACACAACCCTAAACTCCCTAGAACACCATGAACCAACCAGCGCCTCCATGAAGAAAACCAACCCGGCAACACACCAGATGGCAGCGAGATCCGGCACTGAACGCTGGAAAAGGATGATCTTCACATAATTTCTAGGTAGAAAAATTTCACCAAGCAACACACAAGGGTTGAAGAAATTAAACTACCCAAACAAAACCCAAAACAACTCTCAGCCAAACATACAACAAAGAAGAAGAAAAACCATTAAGCCCAAACTCTCATCAAACTTTAGAAGATCTTCAAGAGTCTACTTCAGAGGTGTAGATCTGGAAGAAAGTTGTTCCAAAAAAACAAAGAAAACAAACACAAATAAAGTAAAACCTTCCCTAGAAGAAGGGAGACTAAAAGGTGTGGAAATCCAAAGGAGAGAGTGAGGAGTTTCAAACATGCCACCAAAATGGGACAGAATGAAAACGCCACTCCAAACCTCCCCCTTACAGTTCCACCACCATCAAAAAACTAAAAACAAAAAAACAGAGAAAAGGAGGGACCGTTGGTACTGCGCCGGAGCCGCCGTCGGGGTCGTCGTCGGTGCCGCCGCTGAAGCCGCCGCCGAAGATGAAGCTGAGTTATCACATAGAGGTTGTATAACCATTTTTTTTTTTTGGTTTGGAAAATGTATCTTTTTTTTTTTTGGTCCAAAGAAAATGTAACTTTAAAATAACTTGCTTGCTTGTCCTTTTGTTTGTGGGCTTTTTTCAATGGAATCCTGAAAAAGAACTCATGTTATTTTAAATAGAAGTTGTATTATTTTTAAAATAACATGCTTGCTTATATCATTCCATTGAAGAAAGCCCAAAAGGACAGGCCCTTACGCCTACAACCGACGGACAAGTTCGTTGGGATTATGGGCTGGACCTTATAGTTTAGTTCCGAACAAGTTTTGAAATTACAATCGTATAAGCATCCTGTAAATAATATGAAATTATCGAAACAATATAATTCAACTAGTGTACTTTGCATGTTTCAACAAATTTTTAAAAATTAATTTAAATTTTATAATAAATAATTTTATTATATTTTATATAATTTTATTTTAATAGTAAAATTTTTATTTAAAATTGTGGGAAATTATTTAATTATTTTTATTATATAATTTGGGAGACCAACTATATATATCAAGAATATCTCAAATACATATACAACAGTAAAGACTAAAGATCGATATCATATGATTTCATAAAAGTTTCATTTTTCTCGGAAATTATGAGGATTCTTTTTTCTGATTCAGAAATTAAAAGTATATATTAGTCTTAATTCATTTTCTAATTCTTTATACTGTACTTAAGTGATTTTTTACTCAACAAGTGAAGTTTAAGAGAATCATTTGCTTTTTGTCGTAAATTAAAATATTTATTAAAAGCAGAGAGAGTGAGACTCTTTGTGGTGCAAGGACCCCAACTTAATAACTTTGTGTTTACAACAATGTCAAAGAAATTAAGGTGGTGGAACCCAATCTTACGGACAAGGAAGGAACGACACTAACTAAATAAATAAAAAATATACAGTATATATGCGACGTGGAAGCATAATCACCCTTCATTCACTATAACAATTAAGAACTTGTGATATCATTCAACGGTTAGGGTCTGTTTGGGAGACTTTCAATTTTAATCCAATCTCATCCAAATGGATGGGATGAGATTNAGAGAGAGAGAGAGAGAGAGAGAGAGAGAGAGAGAGAGAGAGAGAGAGAGAGAGGTGTCAACTATAATGATTCCTACACTCATATATATAAGAGGAAATCTACTATTTAGTCCCTCATTTTTTACTCAGTTAATAATTTGATCCTTTATTTATTGAAATAGACTATTCACTCCTTCATTTATTATAATTGTCAACTATTTAGTCCATCATTATTTATCATAATCGTCAACTATCAGACGTTAAATGCTTACATGATGATACTTTAAATGTCACTTTAGCATTCTAATCACCTAAATCAACCGAACTGGACCAACAAACACAATTAATCTGGCCTAAATTTGAGTTAGACTCAAATATTTGTATTACACGTAAAGCTTCCATAAGACATAAATTATTGAATTATTCTCAAATTTCAAACCCTAGGTGGTCCCAAATAGTTAAATATGTGACGTTTAACGTGTTACATGTGCATTTAACGGCCACGTTATCAGTGTTGGTAACAGAGATAGATTACAGGGACTAACAAGTTGACATTTCTAATTTTTGAGGAACCAAATAATTAAACCGGTGAAAAAAGAGAGATCAAATAGTAAGTTTCCTCTATATATTAAAATAAGTTCAATTGCGAAAGGTTCAAAACAACTTAAGGCAATGACATCTTTGCGAAATTATCCATCAGAATGAATGAAGCTTGTTAGTAGGAAAGGGATAACCAAGAGAGGGGGGGGGGGTGTTGAATTGGTTCTTTAAACACTTTTCTTGTTTTCTCAAAAACCAGTTCCTTAAAAGGGGTTCCTGCACAAGAGACGGTTAGCCAAAAAACAAATATGAAGACAAGAAAACCGAAAGAGCACACCACGATATATAGTGGTTCACACCAAGGCGTTACACCTGATGTTACGTCCACTCCTCAAGCACACAGCAAGAGAGTTTTTATAAGATGGGTAACAAGTACAAAAGAGCTAACCCTTTTCCCAAGGGTTCACCACACTTGGTTTTACAAGCTCAGCTAGTATAACAATAACCCGATGTCTCTAGAAGCTTTTTAAGCAATTACCAAACTTATCCAACCATAAACACTAAGGCTCACCCAAAGAGTTTTACGCAGGAAGCTAGAAAAGCCTTCTAAGACTAATACAAGAGATGAAAAGATGTAGGTGAGATTTTTCTCGCTAGAGAGTAGTCACTAAGACTGAATGGCACTAAGCCGATTATGAAGAGAATACAGAGAGAATAGTATGATCTTTGTGTGTAGCGCCGTTCTTGTTCTCTTCGGTTCTTGCTCAGCTTCATATATATAGATCCTTTGAAGGAAGTAGCCGTTAAGAGTTGAGTCTTCAACGGTCAAATAATGCAACGGCTTTTTTCTGATTATCAGAGCAAGGATGTCCATCGTGAGATCTTGATCAATCTCCAATTTGATCTTGCATTTAATGCTTGGATGGAGCTTCACGTCTTTCTTCATCTTCAACGTCTCTTTTGTAGGTTCTGAGTAGCACAGAGCACGTCATCACCTTCTGCATTGTAGCTTCAGACTTCTTTTTCAAGAATCAGAGAGTTGGTATACTGGGTTGGTACAAATTCAGCTTTATGTACTTGTTTCCTGCATCACACAAACAACAAAAAGACGTTTCTTAGAAAGGAAACTAGCGCAGTACAAGTTCTTTTCCATAAATGGTAAAAGTCATAAATCAAAGAAAACTGTTTGTAAAAACTAAAAGTGAACTAATCACTTTTATAGGATGTGATTTCAGGCTTTGGGATGTATAAAATAATATTTGACATTATCAAAAATATAATCCCATTTAATTAACAAATAATTAATTAATTAATACTCATTAATCAAAATTTAGTTAATTAAGAAGCTTGGAAGTTTGAACATGCATTATTAATTATGATGTTCCTGTCCCAACTACTAGTAGTTGACTGTTACGAAAAGGAAGGAGAATGGCATGGAAGCTACTCCCTCCGGTTCTATATATCTGGTGTTTAAGGTTTCTACACACAGATTAAGGAAATGATTAGCCAACATAGAATGAAGAGAAAAATGAAGTAAAATGACTAAATTGTCCCTATTAAATTACTTGGAAAATGTTTATACATTTATGACTCTACTATATTTAATAGGGGTAGAATGGTAAAAAAATAATTAATGTTCTCTTAAATTTATAAAACATCAGATATTTTGAAACAAAAATGATTTTCTAAAACACCAGATATTCAGAACCGGAGGGAGTAATATGTAGGTGGACTAATGAATAACCATGAGTTATATTGATACATTGGGTCAAGCAAGCATGTAGAAGAAGACTAGAGTACTCCACGTGGAACCAAATCACAAATGCCCAAATGGGGAAGGCGTGAATGATCTGTTAGGCCTTGGGAATGCTAGCTATACGTACAGCTCGATCGTGAAGCACATGCTAGCAATTAAAGCAATAACCTGAATGGAAATTTCAGTCCACTCGTTTTCCATAGAACAGCTATAAATAATAAGTACATGCTTAAATGGAAAATCGCCCTTTGATCTATAAACTAGGTACGTAGCTAGATATCTACTTTGTAAAAATGGAGTTGACAAGTGTACAATGCTTTCTCAAGGGAAAGACCATTTTAGTCACTGGTGCAACTGGCTTCTTAGCAAAAGGTTTACTATATATGTAATATATACGTTTATTAATTAGTACTATACATATATATAAATATATATTCTTCATCTTTAAATTTATATCTGCATGCATCTGTATCTACTAAATATATGTACATTTTATGTGTGTGTGGTTATATATATATATATATCTGTACCAAATAATGATAGAAACGGCTCAAAAATTTCATTCAGCTAAAGAATGTTTATATACAGCAGAAGGACGAAGGCTTAGCCTGCATGCCTTGGCGTCAAGAAAGAGGAAACAAAATTCTAACTGATTTTGTACAGCTGGCACTAACTTCTAGAAACACATGACACCTAATTCCTAATATTTACATAAAGAAATAATCAGCTATATACATAAAAATGCGACTATATTCTTACACCCCCCCCTCAAGTTGGAAGTGTTTGAGCCAGCAAACCCAACTTGGAAGTCAAGGAACAGAGTTGTGGGGAAGCAAGTGCTTTAGTGAAGATGTCAGCTAACTGGAGCTGTGAAGGCACATGTTGGGGCTGAATAAACCCATCTCTGCAACGATCGCGAACCACATGGCAATCAATTTCAATGTGCTTTGTGCGTTCATGATGAACGGGGTTCGCAGCAATATGTACAGCAGACTTGTTATCGCACCACAACGGAATAGGCAAGATGGGAGAAATACGGAAGTCCTTAAGAATATAAGTGATCCATAGTAACTCACAGACCGTATTCGCCATACTACGATATTCAGCTTCACAGGACGAGCGAGCAACAGTGGTTTGTTTCTTCGATTTCCAGGAAATGGCATTGGTCCCGAGAAGCACACAATAACCAGAAAGAGAACGCCTTGTCTGTGGGCAAGTGGCCCAGTCACTGTCACAGAAAGCTTCAAGGCGAAAATCAGAGTTAGAGGAATAAAAAAGTCCAAGAGAAGATGTTCCCTTGAGATATCTGACCACATGATGAGCAGCATGCATATGAGTTGCACAAGGATTGGCCATGAACTGACTCAACTGTTGAACGCTGTAGGTGATATCTGGGCGTGTGAGATTCAAGTAAAGCAAACGACCTACAAGACGGCGGTACTGCTCTGCATCAGCTAATGGAGGAGAAGTACTGTCAAATTTATGTCCCTTTGGAAGGGGGGTAACAACTGTGGAAGCTGCAGTTAGGTGAGTGTCAGCAATAATATCATGAATGTATTTTCGTTGACACAAATAAGTGCCCTGGGAAGTACGTGCAATCTCCACACCCAAGAAATACTTGGCAAGACCAAGATCTTTAATGCTGAAAACAGAATCAAGGTACTGCTTTACTGCAAGCAAAGATTCTTCACAAGGACCTGTCAAGAGCATGTCATCAACGTAGATTAGTAAAGCAATGAAGCCATTAGGACAGTCCTTAGTAAACAAGCAGAGGTCGTTTGATGACTGTGTAAAACCAAATTGGATAATTTTGGTGGTAAATTCAGAGTTCCATTCCCTTGATGCTTGTTTAAGTCCATAAAGGGATTTCTTGAGTTTACATACTTGATCTGCATTGCCTTTTGTGTAGCCTTCTGGTCGAGATAAATAAACCTCCTCCTTCAAGTAGCCATGAAGGAATGCATTATTTATATCCAATTGATATATAGGCCAGCTGTGACAAGTAGCTAGAGCTATGAAGATTCGAACAGTGACAACTTTAGCTACTGGAGAAAAACTTTCAAAATAGTCCAAACCAGCTACTTGAGTGTATCCTTTTGCAACTAAACGGGCCTTGTACCTGTCAATGGTACCATCTGCATGATATTTAATTCTATATATCCACTTAGAACCAACAGCTTTCTTCCCTGCAGGTAAAGTAGTTAGTTCCCATGTCTGATTATCTTCGAGAGCTTTAAGTTCTTGTTGCATTGCAGCAACCCACTCAGGATGCTTCGAAGCTTGAGTATAAGTATAAGGCTCTTGAAGTTTGGACACATTAGTCATAAAAGCAGTATAGGTTGGAGAAAATTGGGTAAGAGAAGAATCATGGAGGGTAAGATTGCAAATGTAATCATTTAACCATGAGGGAGGATGTTTGGTGCGAGTACTAGTTCTGTGAGATGGAGGTGGAGGAGCAACTGGAGTAATGACAGTAGGAGGGGATGAAGAGGAAGAAGATGGTAAGGATGAAGTAGAGATGGAGGGTGTGTCAGAAGAAAGTGTAGTAGTGGGAGAAGATGGTAGAGAGGCAACCTGTGAATCAATAAAAGGGGTGTCCAAAGAAACAAGTGGCAAAGTGGAACCTGAAGAGTGCAGAAAAGAAGTGTCAGTAGCAAAAGGGAAAATATCTTCATAAACTTTAATGTCACGTGTGACATGTATTTTCTTACTAACCAAATCAAAAGCTTTGTAAGCTTTCCTGCCAGAAGCATAGCCTATAAAAACACACTTATGTGATCGAGGATCAAATTTATCTTTATGGGGAAGAGTATTGGTGATGTAGCATAGACTACCAAAAACTTTAAGTCTAGAATAATCAGGACTTGTGTTGTAAAGAAGTTCATATGGAGTTTTCCAATTGAGTAAGGATGTAGGCAATCGATTTATTAAATAAGAGGCAGTGAGAATAGATTCCCCCCAAAACTGTTTTGGTAATTTGGATTGAAACATAAGGCTGCGAGCAATCTCTAGTAGATGTTTATGTTTGCGCTCAACCACCCCATTTTGTTGAGGTGTGTGAGCACATGAAGCCTGATGTATAATACCCATTTTGGAAAAGAAAGCTTGACATTGATTATTAGTGAATTCAGTGCCATTATCAGACCTTATAGTTTTAACTGAAGTTGAAAATTGGTTTTGAACTTGAGTAATAAAAGTAATGAGGGTGAAAGGGACTTGGGATTTGTATTTAAGCAAGAAAGTCCATGTGACACGACTATGGTCATCGACAATAGTTAAAATGTAATGACAATTTGTTAAGCTGGGAGTTTTATAAGGCCCCCAAAGATCTGTATGTAAAAGTTCCAGGGGATGAGCTGCTCGAGTAGTGCTAAGAGGAAATGGTAATCGGGACTGTTTAGCAAAATGACAGCTATCACATGCAGGTAAAGAAGTGGGAGATAAAGATGGCAATACTGAAATGTGATTAAGAACAGAAATAGGACAATGACCAAGTCTATTGTGCCATAGAACAGAAGAATGTGCAGGAGATTTAAAAGCATTACAAGCAATATCATTTGAGTAGTCAGTAAGAAAACTATTTATTACATCAATATCAAAAGACTTTGGAGTTAAAACATATAAATTCCCTTTCACTCCTGCCACAGCAATGATTCTTTTACTCTTCGGGTCCTGGAGAGTACAACAATGTTTGTGAAAAGTCAGAGAAATTGAAGTTTCAAACAACAACTTATTAACAGAAATCAAATTGTATCGAAAATCTGGTAGAAAAAGAACATTAATGAGATGAAGAGTAGGGTGTAAATGAACATGACCATGTTTGGAAATATATTTAGTAGAGGAATCAGGAAGATGAACTCGAGTAGGAGGAAATAAAGGCTTAAGTTGCTGCAGCAAAGAAGAATTGAAACACATATGTGAAGAAGCACCAGTGTCCAAAATCCAAGAATCAGAACTTAAAACCAAGTTCAAAGAATCAAGAGTACTACCTGCAAAATCAAGGGTGTTGGCAAAGCTGGCATGCTCATCAGTTGACTGGCCACGCATGTATTTTCCCATCTCCTGCTTAAAGTAAGTAGAAAACATGGCTGCAAAATCTTCATTGGGTAAATCAGCAGAAGAAGAAGCATCAGGAGCAGTGGCTGCAAAATTAACAACAGCCTTTTTGGCTTGATTAGTTTTCAAATTTTCTTTGTACTCCTTGTACCAATCAGGGTACCCGTGAAGCTTGAAACAGGTTTCACGAGTATGACCATCAACTTTGCAATGATCACAATGCTTATCTGACTTTTTAACAAAGTCACGTTTCTTAACAGAAGATTTGGAAGCAATATCAGACTTGGTGACATCAGATTTAGCAGCAGAAGACTTAGCAAATAAAGCACTAACATCAACACTAGTAGGGGAATAAGTAAGAGAGACGTTTTTCTGACTTTCAGCAGACACAACCATCGAAAAAGCTTTGCTCACCTTGGGTAGGGGGTCAAGACTAAGGACTTGACTGCGTACAATATCAAATTCATGACTCAGACCCATAAGAAATTGCAATAAACGAGTCCAAGCTGTTATGTCCTTCATCTTTTGAGTGATGCCACAAGTACAGTTAGTACATCTACAAACAGGTAGAGGAATTAACCTGTCCAATTCATCCCAAGCTCGATGGAGCTTGCTATAATAAGTGGTGACAGAGTCAGTGCCCTGCTGAATGGAGCAAATCTGACGCTGAATCTGATACAACTGGGGACCAGTGCTCAGACCATATCTATCCTCAATCTCTTCCCACAATCTTTTGGAAGAGCTGCAGTAAATTAAAGTATCGGCTATATCTTTGGAAATAGAATTCATTATCCACGATTTAATCATGGAATCAACTCTCTTCCACTTTCGAAACAGAGAAGCATCAGAAGGAGCATCAAACGAACCATCAATGAAACCAACCTTATCTTTGGCTTCGAGAGCAGTCCGGACAGCAACACTCCAGGTAAGATAGTTAGAAGTAGTGAGATGAGAACTCACCAACGTCATGCCAGGATGATCGGAATGTTGAAGCAGCAACGGTCCATCATCCAGCTTAGGTACAACAGGCGCCTCAACAACGCCTTGAGTAGCACTGCTCGCAGAGTCAGCCATTTCAGAGAGGTAAACAGAGAAGAAAATAGGGTAGAGTAGTAGGGATCGGTGTAGGTTCTGATACCATGTACCAAATAATGATAGAAACGGCTCAAAAATTTCATTCAGCTAAAGAATGTTTATATACAGCAGAAGGACGAAGGCTTAGCCTGCATGCCTTGGCGTCAAGAAAGAGGAAACAAAATTCTAACTGATTTTGTACAGCTGGCACTAACTTCTAGAAACACATGACACCTAATTCCTAATATTTACATAAAGAAATAATCAGCTATATACATAAAAATGCGACTATATTCTTACAATATCAATTAATCCAATCTTTGATTTTGCCTGTGAAGTTTTCGTGGAGAAATTATTAAGGATTCAATCAGATATAAAGAAACTGTATCTTCTCATACGAGCTTCTAATACTGATGAAGCCACACAACGCTTACATGATGAGGTATTAATTAATTACATATATATGAATTCTTAATTAATTAGTTCTTCTTCATGCATGTGAATTAGAAAGGTACGTACGTATATAAATTGCATGACAAAGTGTAAATTTGGTCCTATATTTTTTTTTTAGTTTTTATTAATTTGGTTTTGCATATTTTTTTATTGCACATTTGGTCTTATATCTTTGGGTCGAGTTCTAATTTGGTCTCATATTTTTTTTGTTGTAGATTTGGTCTCATACCTTTAGGTCAGGGGCAAAATTGGTCTCATATTTTTGGTTCAAGTGTAGAAATTGGTCCCATATCTTTGGGACATGTGAAACTAACAGTAGAACCTTTTACAAAGATATGAGACCAATTCTCCAACCTGACCAAATGATATGAGACTAAATTAGAACCTTTTTCAAAGATATAAAACTAAAAGTGTAACAAAAAAATATACATGACCAAATTAAAAACTAAGCAAAAGATATGAGACTAAATTTACCTAAATTGTATTATATTGTACTGATGATTAACTAATTATATATATATATATATATAGATGATAAGGAAGGAGTTGTTCAGGGTTTTACGAGAGAAGTGGGGTGAAGAATTTGATAGTTTGATATCAGAGAAGGTAGTTGCAGTTGCAGGAGATGTTTGTGTTGCCAATTTAGGACTTAAAGATGAAAATCTTCGAAGCCTAATTTTGAAAGAAACAGATGTTATTGTCAACTGTGCCGCAACTACCAATTTTGATGAAAGGTATATATATGCCTATAATTAAAGACATAAGTGTTTATTATATTATTATTATGTATATTTACATAATTAATAAAGTGATTTGATGAAGGAGCTTTTTATTTACATTGCCTGCAGATTTGACATTGCAATGGGCACTAACACAATGGGGCCTTTACATGTCTTAAACTTTGCCAAGAGTTGCCCTAAATTACAGATTTTTCTCCACATTTCAACTGGTAATTAATAATATTATATCCAAGCTCTCTATCTCTCTCTCTATTTATTAAAAAAATAAATACATATAACTTTTGTTGTATTTTGAAAAAAAAAAAGAAATAAGTTTGTACTAAACTTTTTTTAAAAAAAGTTTTATTGGTTTTCATTCTTTATATCTTTTATTGAATTTTAATGCATATGGCTTTCAGATATCATGCATGAACCAAAAAACTTCAAAGTTAAATAATAATAATAAAGTCAAAGCATAAATTTGGTCCTATATCTTTTGCTCTGTTACCAATTTGATCTCTTATATTTTTTGTTGCACTTTTAGTCTCATATCTTTGGGTCAAGTTGCATAATTGGTCTCATATCTTTGGATTAAATAGAACTAACAGTGTAACCTTTAGCAAAGATATGAAATCAATTCTTCAACCTGACAAAAAATGATATGAGATATTTTGCAAAGAGATGAAATCAATAATACAACAAAAAAATATACATGATCAAATTGGGAACTAAACAAAAGATGTGACACCAAATTTACACTTTAATATAGTAATAATAATAATGTATAGAAATAAATAATAAGTGATACATCACTATTTGGGCGTACGCCTAGTAGGCCTTCGGCCTTCGCTCTAGGCCTCCTCTCCCCTCCAAACTCTTCAAGGCGCACTCAAACCAGTTGAATGCCTCTCCGCACATTTAGGGGCGGCCGTGAAGCATCCAGGATGACGGAGCGCGCCCCCAGCTTGACGCAATCACCCACGATTGCCTTGCTCCACAATTCTCGGTCTTCATCCTTGCTGGAGATCGTGGGCCACGGACTTGGTCATACCCACGTTCTCTAGTCCGCTGGCGCTCGCCCTATAACGCGATACACAATCAGCCACGATTGCCTTGCTCCGCAAATCTTGGTCTCCACCACTCTCGCTGGTGTAGATCGTGCTCGACTACATGGTGCCCCGCGCGCTAATCTATATAATTATTGCACATAGATATGAAATCAATCAATAACGTGGGTGGGGTAGGGTGGGTTTCAATAATTCTCCATAGCCCTACTTGTGAGTGAGAATGAATGTTTTTTATTTAATTTTAGGTTATGTGTGTGGGGAGGCTAAGGACAACAAAGAGGTAATAGTTGAGAGAGCATTCAAGATGGGTGAAACCCTGAAAGCAGCAACAGCCTCAAGAAAATTAGACATTGCCAGCGAAAAGAAATTGATGGACGAAAGATTACAAGTACTGCTTTCACAAAATGCTGATGGACCAACTGCCATTAATATTTCATCTGCTATGAAAGATTATGGCCTAGAGAGGTTATTCTTCGTTATTATATATATTAATCTATCAGTCACGTATATACGATCAATTAAATTATAATTTGTATGCTTAATTATTAATTGTTTTATGAGTGCAAATTAATTAATTACATTAAACAGAGCGAGAATGTATGGGTGGCCAAATACATACGCGTTTACAAAGGCAATGGGAGAGATGCTTCTTTCACATTTTAAAGATAATATTCCCTTAATCATCATACGCCCCACCATGGTCACCAGTACCTATAAGGAACCCTTCCCTGGTTGGATTGAAGGTTATAGGTACGTCCATACATACATATTAGTCCTTGAAACTTACAAAAGTTAACAATTCAATTTTTAAAGTCTATTTTATATTATTTAATCTTTAAGAATCGTAAAATTAATGGATTTTAATGATTTTATCCCTGTAAGCTAAGTTAGTATATAAAAGATAATTTTTATTAACTCCACAACTTTTAAGGATTACAGTATATAAAATAGCATTTCAAAGATTGAATTATCAGCATGCATGTGTTCTGTTAATTCTTGTTTCTGTTAAAAAAAAAAAATTGAATTATCAGCATGCATGTGTTTTTCAGATATTAAATTATGCATTTAATTACTCTTTAATGTGAGTCATATATAAACGACGAATCATCTTATGGTGAATTAACTAATTATACGCAGAACACTAGACAGTGTAATTGGTGGCTATGGTAAAGGGACAGTAAAGAGCTTTCTGGGTGATCCCACCACAACTTTAGATGTTGTAAGTTATACAATTCTTGGCTTGTTATTTTTAAATTTATAAGACCAAAACCCCAAATTTGTCCCTTCTGTACCGAGGTAGATTTCAAAATGGTCCCTTATGTCTCATTTGTTTCAGATTGGTCATACGTATATTTCTATAATTTCTCAAATTGGTCCTAAAAATATTAAATATGGTCATATCTCTTTTGCTTTAAGTTCGAATGTGATGAACTCAAAGTTATAAGTTTCTTTTGATAAGTGTTTTGGGGTCATCAATAAACAAGGTCAAATGAAGTTTCGAAAGTGGATAACTTGTTNTTATTTTTAAATTTATAAGACCAAAACCCCAAATTTGTCCCTTCTGTACTGGGGTAGATTTCAAAATGGTCCCTTATGTCTCATTTGTTTCGGATTGGTCATACGTATATTTCTATAATTTCTCAAATTGGTCCTAAAAATATTAAATATGGTCATATCTCTTTTGCTTTAAGTTCGAATGTGATGAACTCAAAGTTATAAGTTTCTTTTGACAAGTGTTTTGGGGTCATCAATAAACAAGGTCAAATAAAGTTCCGAAAGTGAATAACTTGTTTCACAGTCAAACAAGTGAAATTGGTCTCATATATTTTTCGTTTCAAGTTTGAATGCGATATATTGATGAGTTCAAAACTGTACTAATTAACTCTTGAAGAGTTCTTTTTTTGCCCAGTTGAGATTGTTAATAAATGAGGTCAAATCGTGTCTTGAAAATAAGTTTGAAACCAATTTGAGAAATTATGAAAACATATAAGACTAATGTGAAACAAACATAAGGGATCAATTTGAAATCCACCCCATATATAAGGGACCAATTTGAGGTTTTGGCCAATTTGTAATGATATAGTTATATTTATGATATGACGAATATTATGATATGATATATACATATGCATGAATGTAGATACCTGCGGACATGGTGATAAACTGTATGATGGCAGCAATGGTGAGTCACTCCATTATTAATAATGAAGCTTCTTCAGAGAATTACATCTACCACGTTTCTTCTTCGTCCAGAAATCCCTTCACAATTTCTGATCTTTGCCATATATCGTATCTTTATTTTACAAAAAACCCATTGATTAACAAAAGAAGTGGAAAGCCAGTGATAACCTATAAGGTCAAAATGATTACCAATATGCCAGCTTTTCGTACACATATGATGATCCGATATGAGCTACCACTAAAGGTATATAATACAAATATATATATCAAGCTTCGTGTTCTAATTTTGCATATGTAGATTTAATTGTTTATAATTCTAACATGTTTATTTATTTGATTGCTTAAAATTTGGAATGGAATTTAAGGGATTAAATCTGGTGAGCAAAATGCTTTGCGGAAGCTGCCAAGATGTATGTAGTAGGAGTCACAGAAAAATCAAATCAGTGAAACGAATGGCTCAACTCTACAAATCCTATGTATTTTTTAAGGGAGTGTATGTTCCTTCATTATCCATACTATGCTTCTTCTCTATTCCTTTAATTAATATTATAATCAACTTCCCTTATATATAAATGATATCCGTAAATATTGATTAATTAGTTAATTAACAGGTTCGACGACACAAACACAGAAAAATTACGGATGGGAAGAGAGAGATGGATGAAGGAGGAAGATGAATATGAGATTGAATTCAACCCCAAAAGCATCGATTGGAGAGATTACATGATGAATGTTCACATTCCTGGCCTCCTCCACTATGTACTCAATTCATCTCACAAATAATTATTCCAAATAATGCTCACAAACTATATAGTATATATATATATGTGTGTGTGTGTGTGAACTTGAATTTAGTTGTCAGACATAGAAATTCAGTTCATTCATAGTTTGGGTTAACACCATAAGTTGTTGTGGGTTTTTTTTTTTGTCGTAGTAGTGATGGGCTGAAGGCACATCATTCCTGTTTAAGCTCATTCATGCATGATATTGGGCCTCATCTTGAGCCCATGGTGTAATAATCTGTTTGGGTTTGTTTGCTGTATTTGAATTTTCAGGAAGAGAACATTCGTGGCGCACTACTTTTAATCTTGTATGTTAAGCATGTATTTTAGGTTAAAGGGTATTTTGCTCCTAAATGTACGCTTTAATGTTTACTTTGGTCCATTTTATTTTGAAATGCTCAAATTGGTCGTAAATGTTGGGAAAAAATTTCATTTTGATCCCAAACTATTGAATATGGCTCATTTCAAGTTCAAACGTAACGAGCTTAGAGCTACATATTATTCTCAATGAGTACTTTTTCTATTCAGTTGTCCGTCAGCAAACGAGGTCAAAAAGAGTACTCATTTTGGTACTTTTTCTATTGAATATGACTAACGAGTTGACAATTTTAATTTTTGAGGGATTAAATAGTCTATTTTAAAAATGTAAGGACCAAATAGTTAAAACTGGAAAAAAAGAGGACCAAATAGCTAGTAGGTTTCCTTTAAATTTAATTTGCAACCCATCTCTGCCAAGTCTGCAAACAACACTTAATATGTGAGACCCATGATTATGACACGTCTTGACTTTTTACCGTTGTCCAAAAAAATAGGACCCCATCAGACAGAACACACAAGAGTCACATCACATCACACGCGTACGAATAATTAATACGTGAGGAAACTTACTATTTAGTCCTTCTTCTTTCATTTTGTTAACGATTTTGTCCCTCAATTATTGAAATAGATTACTCAATTCCTCATTTATCATAACCGTCAACTATTTAGTCCCTTAGTTATTATTCTCTATGTAACTCGATGATATGGATATTAAGTGTTGACATGACGTTAAATGTCACTCTAACATCCTAATCACCTAAATCAAAACCGAACCAAACCAATAGACTTAAAAAATAACCAAACTGAACTGAACCCAGAAGAGAAAGTAAAAATTAGGGAAAGATGGACCAAATAGTTAAGTTTTAAAATTGAGAAACCAAATAATTACACATGTAGCATTAATATGTGACATTTGACATGTCATATGTGCACTTAACAACCAGCTCATATACAATAAAAAAAAAACAACCAGCTCATATACAATAGAAAAAATTTCATTTTGGTCCCAAACTATTGAATATGGCTCATTTCAAGTTCAAACGTAACGAGTTTAGAGCTACATATTATTCTCAAAGAGTACTTTTTCTATTCAGTTGTCCGTCAGCAAACGAGGTCAAATCGGTCCTAAAAATAGATCACTCGTTTCATGGTCAAACAAGTAAAGTTGATCATATCACTCTCNTCACAAACTATATAGTATATATATATATATGTGTGTTTGTGTGTGAACATGAATTTAGTTGTCACACATAGAAATTCAGTTCATTCATAGTTTGGGTTAACACCATAAGTTGTTGTGGGTTTTTTTTTTGTCGTAGTAATGATGGGCTGAAGGCACATCATTCCTGTTTAAGCTCATTCATGCATGATATTAGGCCTCATCTTGAGCCCATGGAGTAATAATCTGTTTGGGTTTGTTTGCTGTATTTGAATTTTCAGGAAGAGAACATNTGATTATTAAAAAATCATGATTATAATTGAATCAGGAAAAAAACGTAAACGAACATGTTTATTATGATTATAATCAAAACAGATTATAATCAAAACGGAAACGAACTGGGCCTTAATCTTGTATGTTAAGCATGTATTTTAGGTTAAAGGGTCATTTTGCTCCTAAATGTACGCTTTAATGTTTACTTTGGTCCATTTTGTTTTGAAATGCTCAAATTGGTCCTAAATGTTGGGAAAAAATTTCATTTTGGTCCCAAACTATTGAATATGACTCATTTCAAGTTCAAACGTAACGAGTTTAGAGCTACATATTATTCTCAAATAGTACTTTCTCTATTCAGTTGTCCGTCAGCAAACGAGGTCAAATCGGTCCTAAAAATAGATCACTCGTTTCATGGTCAAACAAGTAAAGTTGATCATATCACTCTCATTTCAAATTCAAATGCCACGAATTCAGAGCTACGAGTTCTTCTTAATAAGTCCTTTCAACTTGAAATGAGAGACGAGAGAAATATGACCAAATTCAATAATTTGGGACCAAAATGAAATATTTTACCAATATTTAGGACCAAATGAAACATTTTGCTAACATTAAGGACCAATTTAAACATTTTGAAACATAATGGACCAAAATGAACATTAGAGCGTACATTTAGGACCAAAATGATCATTTGACCTATATTTTAATAATATCTATTTGTGACATTCATACGTCAACATTCAATATCAGTTTACTTGTATGTTACTCTCTTGTCAAATGGTTCTTTCAATTCAAGATAAACAGCCCTTGATTCTAACCAAAATGTAAAATATTAAGGACCAAATTGATCATAAAAAAAGATTGGGGATAAATTTGACAATTGGTATAAAGTTTAGAGATCAAAATGATATTTCTACCTTAAATAGTGTGTAAGTCATTAGAGCTGAGCCAGCTAACAAAAAAAATTAGAAAAGAAGGAAAAACATAAAGATGCAAAGAAATTCCATGAGTTAAAAAGGAATAACGGGACTAATTAACTATAAATGTATGAGATTAGTCATTTATTGACTCTTCAACTTGATGGTTGCATGATGGGACAACTAACGTGAATGCGAAGGTAAGAACATGGAAATTGGCCAAAAGAAAGACTCTTGAGCCACAAGTGATTCATCAACATGAAAGACTCTTGAGCCAAAATGGGATTTGTACCTATTATTGCCAATTGCCATTACTCTAGTAGTCTGGTTCATTTTGGTTGGCCTTCGTGCCACTGCTTCTCCATAATTCCCTTTACACTTTGATCTTCTTCCCCGCAGATTTCAAAAAACTACATACATCCCAATGAATCACATGAAACACTTTTGTCGCCCAAAGAAATATTTGATTTCACCTACTTCAAAAGCACCTCATGTAGCCCCTAAAATAATTACGGTGGAGAATCCTGCAGATTTCAAACAGAAGGTTGAGGAACTTACTGGATTCGTGTCTGATTTTTCACTTGATCCTTATGAGAATCGTTTGCCCTTCATCTTACTCTGTTATTTGTTTCCTTTTGGTTCTTGCTTCACGAAACAAGATATTGTTTCGTTGTGGATAGCTGAAGAGCTTGTTGAGGCTCAGGGTGATGATGATAGAGAAGAGAACAAAGCTAATGATGTTTTCGATTCATTGGTGGCTCGAGGAGTCATAGTTCCCTCTGGCGTTGATAGATCTGTGGATTTCTTTAACCCTAAGGTCAGAATACCAATTTACAAAGTCAATGAAACCCTATACCCCTCTTTTGAACCTGCTCGGTACAACTATCACTATGCTACAATTTCAAATAATAATTTTGGTCGTGTCTCGGAGAAGGTACATCATTTATCTGTCCTGTGTAAAAGCATAGATCAGGTTGATTTTGGGGCTATGAAAAGATTTGTGGATCTTCGCTCTCTCTTCCTATTTTCTTCGAGGATGTCCCCTGTTGAACAAATCCCTCGCGATCTGTTTTTGTGGCCGAAGAACTTGAGATCTTTGAATTTGTCTCGAAGCCTTGTTTCTGAATTGCCGAGTTCCATTGGAAATTTGAAGTCGTTGATGTGTATTGATCTCTCCTACACACCCATCAAACGCTTGCCTGATTCAATTGATACCCTTTACAATCTGCAGACTTTGAAGCTTAGATTCTGTTTCAACCTTTTTGCTTTGCCCAAGAATATGTGGAAGCTCACCAACCTGAGGCATCTCGATTTTGATGTTATGGGGCAGTTGAAATCCATGCCTTCAGGTATGGGTAACTTAACTAAACTTCAGACTTTGTCGGCATTTCTTGTTGGTAAGGAAGATGGGAACAAAATTGTAGAGCTAAAGAACACTGCAAATCTCACTGGGTCATTTTGCATTTCAAGGCTTGACAATATTTCATCTTTCGAGGAAGCTAAGGAAGTTGGTTTGGTAAACAAGAAGTTTCTCACAAGGTTGGAGCTAAGATGGCCAGATAGGAGGCTTGACATTGACGAATCCACCATGGAGGAAGAGAAAGAAATCCTTGAGCATCTTCAACCTCCTTTGGGCATTGAAGAGTTGAGAGTATTACATTATTCTGGTTCCAAGCTACCCAATTGGATTAGTGATCCTTCCTATGTTTCACTAGTTGATATCACTCTATTTAGTTGCAGAAACTGTGAATTCCTTCCATCCTTGGGTGAATTGCCTTCACTTGAGTCTCTGAATATCAAGGAAATTAATGAGCTGAAAATAATTGATTATCGTTTCTGCAGGAAGGACAGTGACCAGCAGAATCAAGCATTTCCAAGATTACAAAAGCTTACAATTGAAGCCATGTCAAAACTGGAAGAGTGGACAGGAATACAGAATGGCGACTTTCCAGAATTACATACACTTAAAGTTGAACATTGCCCTCAATTAATGTCGCTTCCTCTACTATCATACCTCTGTTCCCTAAAGCGTTTAGAACTAATCTATTGCCCAAAAATACTTGCTTTGCCCGACCAAGATTTATCTCCTTCTCTAGAAATGTTCATGATGAATGATTGCCCCCAGCTGAAGGAACGTTGCCAAAAAGGGGAAGGTGAAGACTGGGGGAAAATTGCGCATGTTCCTAATATATTAGTTGATTATGAAAAGATCTCTTGGCAATTGAATGTGCCGACGGATTCGTGTGATGCTAACATCTAGTAAGTACATTGTGAATTGTAAATTGTAATGGTTGAAAAGATTTCTGGTTTATATGCAGAGCTCATCTTCCCTGTGGATTGTTTGAGGTGAGATTGTTGTCACTCATATGTGATTGCATCTAGCTAGTATTTGAATCTTGAAGTTGACCATGATGTAAATTAGCCATATCAGTTTTCAGTCTTTGATGTTGAACCAATGCCTTAGTTCTGTTAAGTTGTTCATGTAAATTGGGATGAGAAGACATGAGGTTTTATTTAAGAATGGATTCTGAAGTTGCTACACAATGAAAGATTATGACCTCATTGTTCTGTGTATATGTAAACATTCTCTAATTGAGAAATCCTATTTTGTGTTTCATCCCAAGTTTTCAAATTAAGCTCTGGAAATTATGTTCATCACAGGATATTATAGTCACTCCTCAAACACCAGCGTCTCATTTACTAGTAAGACTGTGATTGCTTTCATAGCAAAACTCTAATTAGTTAAAAACAAATGAAATGACATTTTTCTTTCTTTTTCTTTAAAAAAAAGGGTTGGGATCATTTTCAGTTTTATCTTTAATTGTCTTCTGCCAGTTTCTTTCTCACTATTTACAAAGTTTTAAATTTTATTTAAAAAAAAATTAGATGAAAATATAATAATCTTGTCAGAGGTTCGTTTTAATCATTTATCTTTTAAAATCTTTAAATTGACCTTATTTTTATAATAGTTTACTTTAGTTTCAAATTATTGAATATGGTCATATCTAATATCTTTTTTATTTTAGGTTTGAATGTGACGAATACAATTGTATGAGTTGCTTTTAATTAATATTTCTCTTTTTTGTTGAGGTAGTCAGTAAATAAAGTCAAATCAAGTTTGAAATATGAGCCGCTTGTTTCATAGTCAAATAAGCAAAGTTAAAATATATTTCTTGTTTTAATTAATGAATATTTTTTCTTTCAAATTAGATCCGTAAATAAAGTTAAAAAAATAAGTGATATTAAAACATAACTTATTTTTAACATGTAGAACTGGTGATATTAAGACAGTGTTCATCTCTTTCTTCATTGTGCCTTCTTTGGTTTGGGGCTCTTCCAGAATTTTTTGGAACTATCTCTCAGGTTCTGGTAGAGCAGGTTGGTCTCATGGATCCTCTCCTTCTCCTTTGATTGGCCCGACCTTTATTGTCCTTCATTCTATTGACCGCAAGGAACAAGCAGATTTTTTTAGGGTGTCCCTCCCAATCCAATTCTATTAACAATGCAAAATCTTTTTGAAACTCAGTCTCAAACCTCTAATTAATAAAGATGACTTTGCTTCAGTCTTTTTAACCACTATGGACACTGATACGGATATGGATAAACCGACATGTCAAAGTCTTAAAGTTACATGATACAATACGACATATATTTATATACATTAGTTGAGTTCACTTGCGTTGCATGTGTTATTAATCATATAATTTAAAAATATTTTTTCAATATGTGATTTTAATCTTCTAACTTGAATTTTTGTAAGTATTATAATTTAAATAATTTTTATATGCATATTATATT
>QANZ01030286.1:186336-201225 GCA_003254925.1 Chamaecrista fasciculata | reverse complement strand
ATTTCACTTTGGTACCCTGTGGTTTGAAACTTGACACTTTGGTACCCTGTGGTATTCTCCATTAACACTTTGGTACCCTTTGGAGCTATTTTGTAATTTTAACCATAATAAATTTTACAAAAATTACATATTGACCCCAAAAAAATTTTAAATTTTTTATTTTAGTCCCTATATAATATGTATTCAGGGACCTATTTGTAATTTTTTGAAAAAATTTTTGGGGTCAATATGTAATTTTTGCAAAATTTGTTATGGTTAAAATTACAAAATAGCTCCAAAGGGTACCAAAATGTTAATGGAGAATACCACAAGGTACCAAAGTGTCAAGTTTCAAACCACAAGGTACCAAAGTGAAATAGGGTCAAACCACAGGGTACCAAAGTGTAATTTACCCTAAATTTTAAATCATACACCAAAATTTATATCTAATACTAAATTTAAGGTAAAATTACTTTTTTATATTTAAATATTACATTAATTTTTAAATCTGTCCTCAATAACTTTTTTGTTGTTAATTTTATCTTTAATATTTTATATTTTAATAATTTCATTATTTTATTTGAATTTAACTAAATATTAACTATAAATTTTACAAATAAGTGAATAACACGTAATATAAAATAAAAAATTCAAATTAAAAAATAACAATTTACATAATAAAACTAAATTAAAGGAGAAAATTAAAAAAATATTAAAAATGATATTAAAAGTTGATGTAAGATATAGAAAAAAAAACTTAATCTTAAATTTAAGAGAAAACTTACTATTTGGTCCCTTCTTTGTTACTGAGTCAACGATTTGGTCCCTCATTTATTGAAATGGACTACTCATCAGTCTCCCATTTATCATAATTGTGAACTATTTAGTCCCTCATTTATCATAGTCATCAACTATCAAACGTTAAATGCTTACATGACATCGTTAAATGTCACTTTGGTATCCTAATCACCTAAACTAATCGAACTGGACCAACAAACACAATTAAACTGGCCTAAATTTCAGTTGAACCCAAATATTTGTAGTACACGTAAAGCTTCCATAAAACATAAATTATTGAATTATTCCTAAATCTTAAAGCCTAGATGGTCCAAACAAATAGTTAAATATGTGACATTTAACATGTTACATGTACACTTAATGGCTAGGTTATCAGTGTTTGTAACAGAGACGTGCTACAAGGACTAACGAATTGACATTTTTAATTTTTAAGGGACCAAATAGTCTATTTTAAAAATGTAAGGACCAAATAGTTAAAACTGAAAAAAAAAAAAAAAAAAGGACCAAATAGCTAGTAGGTTTCCTTTAAATTTAATTTGCAACCCATCTCTGCCAAGTCTGCAAACAACACTTAATATGTGAGACCCGTGATTATGACACTTGTCTTGACTTTTTACCCTTGTCCAAAAAAATAGGACCCCATCAGACAGAACACACCAGAGTACATCACATCACACGCGTACGAATAATTAATACGTGAGGAAACTTACTATTTAGTCCTTCTTCTTTCATTTTGTTAACGATTTTGTCCCTCAATTATTGAAATAGATTACTCAATCCCTCATTTATCATAACCGTCAACTATTTAGTCCCTTAGTTATTACCTTCTATGTAACTCGATGATATGAATATTAAGTGTTGACATGACGTTAAATGTCACTCTAACATCCTAATCACCTAAATCAAACCGAACCAAACCCAATAAACTTAAAAAATAACCAAACTGAACCCTAAAAGAGAAGGTAAAAATTAGGGGAAAATGGAGCAAATAGTTAAGTTTTAAAATTGAGAAACCAAATAATTACACATGTAGCATTAATATGTGACATTTGACATATCATATGTGCACTTAACAAGCAGCTTAAGTAACGGAGAGAGAGGACTAATTAGTTGAGTTTTGTAATGATTGAGGGACCAAGTAGTGCATTTGAACAATGTAAGGACGAAATCATGAAAATTGTGAAAAATAAAGGAGCAAATAGTAAGTTTCCTCTTAATACATAGATTATACAGTATACATACGTACCTGAACTCCTAACCATGATGATAGCATGAAGCGGCGAAGTCCCTTGATGCTTCTTTCTATTCACGAACGGAGCTTCCATCAACAAACAAATAATGTCATGATTCCCAGTTTCCACAGCCAAATACAAGGGCGATTTTCCTTCTTTGTTCAAATAATGAGCCACACTTCTATCTGCTTTCAATAATTCTCTCACTCCTTCCACATTCGCCGCCATCACTGCCTCGTGCATCGCCGTGTTCCCACACTTATTCTTTATCCTCCAAAGAATACTACTATTACTTGCCACGTCACCATCTTCTTCTTCCTCTTCTTCTTTGTTCGCGAAGTGCCTTCCGTAACATTGCATCAAAACCTATGAACCATAAACATTTCATTAAGAGAAGGAAACGTGTCGCCGTGTCAACACTTGACATTTATATAACATCTATACGACACATATTTATAACTTTATTGCGGTGTGTAATTTTAAGATCAAAACCTTTATCAGATCCATATTGTTCTCGGTACTAATTCTGGCCGCCACGTGGAGGGGTGTATCGCCGTTGACGTTGCCCTTTGTGAGGAGGCGAGGGAAGTGATCGGCTACGAGCTCCGCCACGTGGACTCTCCCGCACGCCGCTGCCACGTGGAGCATGGTGTTTCCGGCGCGCGTGACTTGACGCGCCATCTCCGACACGTGCATCCCGCGGCGAACTGTGGCTTTCTCTAAGTCGAAGAGGAAAGACGACACGTCGTCGTGGCGTTGTTGGATGGAGTCGAGTAATTCGGGTGCGAGGAGTTTCGACGACATGAGCTCTTCGTTGTCGTTTTGGGATGGTGTTGGTGGTGGTTGATTTTTCAAGTGGTGGATTGTGTTGTTCCAAGTTTCTCTCATGCTCGCTGTTTTTCTATCTGCAGCAAGATCGTCCATTGAGAATAATAGTGATTGAATGATCTCACATGTATGTATGGTATGGTCTTATAGTATTATTATATATGTATGTGAGCCAATTCAAACTTTGCAATGCCTCTTCCTTCATTTATTTGAGTAATTAGGTTAGGTGATGTACTGTATGTGTTGTATAGTGTCGTCGTTTACTCTCTTTTGTTTGAGCCAGGTCAATAGTCAATAGTCAATAGTCAATTATAAACTATTAATTAAGGGTCCCTACTCAAAAGAATCCTCCAGAATCCTAATATAAGGCATTCTTTTCTAAATTTTATTTCAGCGACTGCTACTGCAAAAGTATTCCCATATAGTCTTATGAGTAAATTTCTGATTTTATGTTATAATTAAGTAGGGATGTGCACACAGAACTAACCCAATTTTAACTAGCTTATTAGTTGAATGATCAAAACGACAAATTGGTCCCAAATAATGGGATATATTTTAAATTAGTCTTAAATATTTTAAGTATTTCAAATTGGTCTTATATGTTTCTACAATTTCTTAAATTAGTCCTACACTAATCAAATTTATGTCATTTCATGTTCGAATGTAACGAATTTAGAGTTAAAGAGTTACTTTTGACAAATACTTTCATAGTTTATCTATCGAGTTGAGATAAGCAAATCAAGTTTTGAAAATAAGTTACTTGTTTTAAGGTCAAATTAAATAAGGGAAGTTAACAATATTCCCCTCATTTCAACAAGTCTGAGTGTGACGAATTAGTTTGAAACTACCTGTTAACCCTTAAAGAATTCTTTCTCTAACCACTTGAGAGTGAATTGTGATTATTGACAAAGGAGGTCAAATCACTTTTCGAAAGTAAGCTTACAACCAATTTGATAAATTATGAAAATGTACAAAACCAATCTAAAATAAATAAAGTATTTAAGACTAACTTAAAATCTATTTCATATATTTGGGACCAATTTGATATTTTGACCAAACAAAATTAATAAATTATATAAAGAGGATGATTTATCATCACATGCATGTATAATATTAATGTCGAACGACCGCTATATATATTAATTGTGTGCTTCGTGCGTACTTTCTGGGTTGGTTCCTTGTGCCTATTACTGAGAGACGAGAGGCTGTGACTATATGTGTGTGTGTTGAAGCTATAAGATAAGAAGCTACTTGGTTATAACCTGGAAACTTGGAAGTAAAAGTGTGTGAAACTTCATTATTCATGCATATGGGCATTTATTTATTTCCTTGTTGGTTTATACCGTCAAACAATATTGGCTAAAGTTATAACAACCATCCGCATGTGGTTTCAGTAAAAGACGAAGATATATTGGAAAACAGCTCATTTGGGCATGACATATTTTGGAATTTTCAATTCACCAAGTACATGCATGAAAAGTCGTGAAAGACAAGGACAGTTCGACTTTTCAGGACAAAAGGATTCAGATTTTTTTTTTTTTATGGCACGTTGTAGTAATTAATTAAGGAAGAGGCCAAAACCTTCAATTTGGAGAACAGGCTCATAGCTCATAGCTTCAGTTAATTCCCTATATGCTACTCCCTCCGTTCCTATATATTTGATGTTTAAGGTAAAAACACACAGACCAAGGAAATGATTAGCTCACCTAAAATGAAGAGAAAAATGAGGTAAAAAGACTAAACTATCCCTATTAAATTACTAGGAAAATGTTTATCCATTTATGACTCTACTATATTTAATAGGGATAGAATGGTAAAAGAATAATTAATGCTCTCTTGAAGTTATAAAACATCAGATATTTTGGAATAAAAAAAGTTCTCCAGAAAAGCAGATATTCAGGAACGGAGGGAGTAGTAAAGTGGGCTTGGCTCATGAAGAATCACCTGTGTGTCACATAGTAAATTATTTTCAAATTATATAATCATATATAGTATATACTATGATTGAGGTTCTGTTTAAGCTAATTGAGAGAAAGAATGAAGCATATTTTCTAATTTCTAGGTTAGTCTTAACATAAAAATAAAGTGATAGTCATAACATTTCCCATGACCTCTTCATGCATTTATGTTTACTTAATTTTTGAAAGAATGTATTAGTCTGATATTATGATTCGTGAAATTAAGAATGTGTGTCAATCTGATCTTATTTAGAATATATCATTCATTATATAAGCATGAGAACATTTTATGAAAATTTTTTACAATCATTATTCTATTTTGGCTTAAGTACACTTTTGGTCCCCTAACTTTCACAAAGGTCTCAATTTGGTCCCCTAACTTTTTTTGTTGCAATTTTGGTCCCCTAACTTTCGCAAAGGTCTCAATTTGGTCCCCTAACTTTTTTTATTGCAATTTTGGTCCCCTAACTTTCGCAAAGGTCTCAATTTAGTCCCCTAAATTTTTTTGTTGCAATTTTGGTCCCCTAACTTTTGAAAGCGTCTCACTGTTGGTCCCAAGTGCACTTTTTCCATCCATTATCTGTCGTTAGTGCCGATCTGACAGGCAGAGTTGGCTGATGACGTGACAAATATTGATGAAGTGGATTAAAAAAGGACCATTATGCGGAGACGTTTTCATGATTTGGAAGTGCACTTGGGACCAATAGTGAGACGTTTTCAAGAGTTAGGGGACCAAAATTGCAACAAAAAAAGTTAGGGGACCAAATTGAGACCTTTGCGAAAGTTAGGGGACCAAAATTGCAACAAAAAAAGTTAGGGGACCAAATTGAGACCTTTGAGAAAGTTAGGAGACCAAAATTGCACTTAAGCCTTCTATTTTTATATGTTTTACTTCAATCAAGGTTGTAAATTATTGTATGTAATTATAATTGCGACTACAATATGTGGCTGCAACTTTATCCAGTCGCAATGACCACGACTCATACTGTGACTCGATGTAACACCTGCAACAACAATGAACACAATAGCAATCGTTTTTATGACATAGCATGTTAATTAGTTGTTGATAGCATAATATCAATAAAGTTTTGTGGAAAAGAAAATGGCAAAAGTACTTTTTGGTACTCTCAACGTATGACGTCATTTTTAGTTATACTTTAATGTTTTTTTTGTCAATTACACCCCTTAACGTTTCACATTTGAGTCAATTATACCCTAATCCCTATCTAATTACATAATAGTCCATAATGTTTGTCATGTTTGTCCCTAATCCCTATCTCTGTCCTCATTTCCTTCAATATGGTCCTTCCCGTCATCGTCCTCAACTTCCTGTTCTCCCCTAAATTACATCGTTCCCATCCATTTTCTTTCCCTTACAACCGCCTCTCTCTCCAAAGGGGTTTTGAAATTACTTTACTTCTCAATTTCAACGACCACGACGACACTGCCACTGGAGATTGTGTTAAGTGCCGAGAGTTAGAGTTATTGGTAATTCTGCTCGATTTTTCTGTATTTGAGGCTCACCGACGAGTTTGTTTGTGGTTGCCGAAACTGTGAAAAACAGAGGGAAGAGATTTTTCGGGTTTCTCAATTGCAAGGACTAGTTCGCTAAAGATGACAAACATTCTGGATTGTTCTGTAATTAGTTAGGGATTCGTGTACGTGAAAGAAAAATCTTAAGAGAATGGAGGATTTCTAAATAATGGAAACTTAAGGACCTTAAAACAAAAAAAAATGTTGGGTTGGGGTATAATTGATTGAAATGTGAAACGTTGGGGGTATAATTGACAAAAAAACGTTAGGGATATAACTGAAAATGACCCATACGTTGGGGATACCAACAATACTTCTGCCCAATATATTTCATATATATATAAATTTGAGTAAACTAACAATTTAGTCTCTGGAAAATCATCGAGTTGACAACTTAGTCCCTGAAAGATTAAAATATACAATTTAGTCCCTAAAAGATCAAAACGGTATACTTTTTAGTCCCTAAAAAGTTAAAACGATATATTATTCAGTTCATAAATAAGAATTACAGTATACCGTTTTGATCTTTCAATGACTAAATCGTACATTTTAATCTTTCAGGGATCAAATTGTCAGTTCAGTGATCTTTCTGAGACTAAATTATTAGTTTACTCTATATAATTATATGTACATTCAAATCAAAATACATTCTAACAATAGTACAATACCTCATGACAATTGAAACCATGCCATCTTTCTTGACTATTTTGCAAGAACCCAACACAACGAGACGAGGAAGAAGTATAATCAAAAGTAGTGATCATACCATATGAGGAAAAATAAAAAGAAAAACTCTTTTTCTTTTTGATGTCAGTTATAGGTAATCATTATTTATTCTAAAAAAACAATAATTAATCTTCTCGTGGTGAGTTTTTGACTTAAAATTAAAGTGCGAATTATGTACAAAATGTTTTTCCTACTTAAAATAAGATTTGAACCTCCCATAATTTAATTAAAAAATCAAGTGAAGAATCAATAAATAATACTTAAGAAACATATTCAACACTTTCATTACTATTGTGATGTGAGTTATTAAACACTTTCTTGTTTTGCATGTGATATTTAACATTTATTAATTTGTCACTTTGGAAAATCACTTTCATGCTTTTCATCACAGTTGAAATTATGTACAGTCTTGCTGTCTTACCTACCAGAAAAAGTGTGTCCTTTTGTAAGCTAAAAGTAAAAGAAGTGGAAAAAATTCGCATTTTGTAGTCAAAGTGTTTTCTTTCTTTTTCCACTCTGAAATGAATCATCATAATTCGTAAAACTATTCTTCACTAATCACTAGGATAACAGATTCCCGAGAGCCAAACAATGAAACAAATTTCAAAAAAAATAAATAATTAAAGAATAATTCATCCTTGGAACCAAACAATGACGTTCCTTCTGCAATTTCTATTACGTCCTCTCATCTTCTTCTTCATCTTCTTCACCATTACAGCAGCAACCTCAATTTCTCCAGGCTCCACACTTTTCGCTTCAAACACAAACCAAACATGGTCTTCTCCCAACAACACATTTTCCCTTCACTTTCTTCCTTCCCAAACACCCACTTCTCCTCCCTCTTTCATCGCCGCCATCGTCTTCTCCGGCGGCCTCTCCGTCGTCTGGTCCGCCGGTAACGGCGTCACCGTCGACTCCGCCGGCTCGCTTCAGTTTCTCTCCTCCGGCGCTCTCCGTCTCGTTAATGGCTCCGGCGCCGCCGTCTGGGACTCCGGCACCGCCAATCTCGGCGTCTCCTCCGCCTCGCTCAACGACGACGGAAATTTGGTCCTCTTCAACGGATCCAACGACGTCGTTTGGTCCAGCTTCGATTACCCCACTGATACCATTTTGCCGTCTCAGAACTTCACTCCCGGTATGATTTTACGATCTGGGGTGTATTCATTTACGATTCTGAAAATGGGTAATCTCACTCTTAAGTGGAACGATAGTGTACCATATTGGGATCTTGGTTTGAATTCTTCTGTAAATACAATAAATCTTACTTCCCCCATTTTGGGGTTGAAATCAATTGGGGTTTTACAAATTTCTGATCAGAATTTGATGAGTCCTGTGGATGTTGCTTATAGCAGTGATTATTCTGAAGGGAATGATACTGATACTCTGAGAATTCTGAAGCTAGATAGTGATGGGAACTTGAGGATTTACAGTTTCTCTAGAGGTAGTGAAAATGCTGCTGTTGTTAGATGGGTTGCTGTTGAAGATCAATGTGAGGTTTTTGGGTACTGTGGGAACTATGGGGTTTGTAGTTACAGAGATTTGAAACCCATTTGTGAATGCCCATCTCAGAATTTTGAGATGATTGATGCTAATGATGGCAGAAAAGGGTGTAAAAGAAAGGTGAGGCTTGAGGATTGTCCTGGTCAAGCAGCTATGCTTCAATTAGACCATGCTAGAATCTTGACTTATCCTCCTATTTTCATGATCAACCCAGAGGTTTTCTTCGTCGGTATATCAGCTTGCCGAGGAAATTGTCTTTCAGCTGATTCTTGCTTTGCTTCCACTTCATTGTCAGATGGCACAGGACTCTGTTACATAAAGACTTCAAGCTTCATAAGTGGGTATAAGAATCCATCATTACCAAGTACTTCTTATGTCAAAGTCTGTGGACCATTGGCTCCAAACCCACCAGCCTCTTTGGATGAGAATGTGAAGGGAAAAGGTTGGGGGATACATGCTTGGCTAGCAGTGGTAGTGGTTTTGGGTACCCTCTTAGCTTTGATTGCCTTTGAGGGTTGTTTATGGCTGTGGTGTTGCAAAAACAGCTCGCAATTTCGAGGATTCTCGGTTCAGTATGCTCTTCTTGAGTATGCATCCGGGGCACCGGTTCAGTTTTCATACAAGGAGCTCCATCGCTCGACCAAAGGGTTCAAGGAGAAGCTTGGAGATGGTGGATTCGGTGCTGTTTACAAAGGGATTCTTGCTAACAGAACCATTGTTGCAGTGAAACAGCTTGAAGGCATTATTGAGCAAGGTGAGAAGCAGTTTAGGATGGAGGTTGCTACTATTAGTAGCACTCATCATCTGAACTTGGTGAGGCTGATTGGCTTCTGTTCTGAAGGGCGTCATAGGCTCTTGGTATATGAGTTTATGAAAAATGGGTCTCTTGATAAGTTTCTTTTCGCGAATGATGGCGATAAACGGGGAAAATCGTTGAATTGGGAGTACAGATTCAATGTTTTACTGGGCACCGCGAGGGGGATCACATACCTTCATGAGGAGTGTAGGAACTGCATTGTCCATTGTGACATAAAACCTGAGAACATTCTTTTGGATGAGAATTACAATGCCAAAGTCTCAGATTTTGGCCTTGCAAAACTCGTAAGTGCCACGGATCATAGGAACCGAACCTTAACAAGTATTAGAGGAACTAGAGGATACTTAGCACCAGAATGGCTTGCAAATCTTCCCATAACTTCCAAGTCTGATGTTTTCAGTTTTGGCATGGTTTTGTTGGAGGCAGTGAGTGGAAGAAGGAATTTTGAGGTCTCTGAAGAAACAAATAGAATAAAGTTCTCAATTTGGGCTTATGAACAATTTCAAAAAGGTAACATCAATGAACTTGTTGACAAAAGACTACTAGCTGAAGGAGAAGTTAATATGGAGCAAGTGAAAAGGACCATTATCGTAAGCTTCTGGTGCATCCAGGAACAGCCATATCAGAGGCCAATAATGAGCAAAGTGGTGCAAATGCTGGAAGGAATTGCTCCGACCGAGATGCCACCGGCGCCGAAATCGTTGGCAGAAGGGTTTCTTGTTAGTACTAACTCCACCATGGCAGACCCAGCTTCAGATATATCCTCATCTTTGCCATTGAAAAATGTATAGTCTTTTGTCCTTTCGCTCTGGGAAGAAAGAATTGGTTCCAAAATATATTAATTCATGTGGTTTTTCCTTCATTGGTTCTAAAAATGATTGCATATATTGTGTAATTATGTATCCCTTTGCTGCTGTTTGAAGCCAGATGAAGATATTCTGTATTGAAAACTGAATATGATTAGATTGCATAATGTGTTTAGCTCCAGATTCCACCATTTATGTAGAAAATTGCTTTGCAAACTTAAATTTTAAGTACATGAACAATCAAGTTATCTTTAATACTATGCCTATAATATATTCCTTAAAGCACAAGTCTTCTAGTTAATTTTAGATTTCTAGTTCAGTGTGAGTCACTTTCTAATACTAGAAGGCAGAAGCTATTGCCATACTTTATTATTGATAATTAATTGCATGAGAAGCTATGTTTATTGGGCAGCATTACAGGCCCACCCTTCCTCTTATCAACTTTCATTTATTTATTTATCTTTTTATTTTCTGTGATGACTAAAGCCACCCATCTTTATTAAGTATTATCCATCAATTTTGTGATTAATATATGTATTTATTATCTTTATTTGAGTAGATTAATAATTGGTCTTAAAAGATGAATTACAAGATTTAGTGATTTAGTCCATTAAAGATATAGTTACAATTATTTTACTTTTTTTAATATATTAATTCAAATTTAACCTTAATGTAATTTCCTACTATCAATTGCTAAGTATAATGTTTACTGAATATAGAATCTCATTTGATTTATTATTAAATTTTAGCTAGGAAGCATGGACACTTCAGTTTGAAGGCGTGTCGCCGTGTCAAACACGTGTCAGTGTCCGACACTCGTATGACACCGACACGACACATATCCATAAATTTTAGAATATAAATCAATTTTTTATAACTTTAACATGATATGCAAGAGAAAATAATAATAGATATGACATATATTATGAATAAAAATTGTAATTTTTAATTTTTTTCATTAAAAATTATGAATATTTAATTATTTATATATATAAATATATGCCATGTCGTGTCACGTAATTTTGAGAGTTTGACGTGTCGCTGTGTCCGTGTCCGTGTCGTGTCCCGTGTCCGTGTCAGTGTCCATGCTTCATAGAATTTTAGTTAGTATCTTTAATAGAAAGGATTAAATTGATTATAATTACAATTTTTAAATTTAACTGCATGTCATATTTAACAAAGAAAGAATTCATCAAATTTAATTGTATTCGGGTTCGAAACGAAAAAATATGATTATATTCAATAGTGAATTGAATGACCAATAATAAAACTTTTAATAAGCATTAAAGACTAAAATGGAATAAAAGAAGCATTATGGACCAAGATGAAACTTAGGAGAAACACTAGAGACCAAAATATTTTTTGACCATCTATAATTTAAAGATTAAATTGTTAATTTATTTTTATTTCCCAATCATTATCTTCCCGCCATAGTGCTACTGGTTCATAATTATTATCCTTTCAAATTTGTTTTTTTTGTGGTACCATCTGAAATTACATTGAAAATTAAGTAGCCGCCTCTACAATATTTTCAGTGACAATGACACCATTTTGCATCTCAATCAAAATAAATTGCATTTATTCCGATTCTGATGGTTTTATTGTTGGGATTTCTCACGATAATTTTGAGTCGCGTCTCTAGGACACTGTCCTGAAGAGATATTCCGATATCCCACTGATTAGAAACCGGCACTCTCACAGGATTAAACGAAATCTTCCTCAATGTCACACAAAAAGGGATACAGAATAACAGAAGAAAAAGTTAGAAACTCTGATACAAAAGAGAGAGGCTGCTCATCCTTTAGAAACTAGGGTTCTCATGTATATATAATAGGTCTAATAAAATATTTATTTAATTATAATAATTAATAAAATATTTATTAATTATAATAATAAATAAAATAATATAACAAAAATAACTTCAACCCTCATATCTCTTTTGTGTAGGAAATGTGGGCTTATTTTACACACTCAATATTAGACTTAGGTTCAACATTTCTTTCGGCCTTTGTGAATGTGTTTTTTTCTTTTCCTGCTGAATACTGAAATATTTTCTCTCTATTAAAAATCTCTTATATTTTGAGGGATAATAAAAAGAAAAAGACTATAAGCCCAATTTTGGGGTTATGAGATTTTTATTTCACAAGTAATCATAATTATTATTTTGTTTGGTATGTGAATTGTATTTCAAATTGAAAGATTAAGATTCGAGTCTTGAAATCGATATTGTTAGAAGAATTTTAAATATTTTATTCTTGATCAAATTGAAATTAATTTTTATTTAGATCGATATATGAATAAATAAGGGAATCTATGATTTAAAACAAAAATTACTGGAAGGATTATCATGGTCACGGTGGTATGGCAATCATCAACCTTCAATACTATACACAACAAAAATTGATTAAACTCTGCCTACCAAAAAAACAATTTAATTAAGGATAAAACTTACATCAAGTTTCTTACATCCTTGCTATCAAGTTCCACCAATCATAAGTCTTGATTACATTCTCTCTCTTCAATGATTGGTCATGTAAAAAGTGGTGTTTAATATTCTTTCTCTATCATGATTGATCATATATAAAATTTTTGCCATGTGTCAAATGTTGATTGGAGAACTTGATAGCAAGGATGTAGAAAACTTGATGTAAGTTTTTCCTTTTAATTAAACTCTGAAAACATATATATATGGCCAGAACATTAGTATCTGGTCTAAGAATAGGATTTCATGAGTCACGACTAACTTAATAATTTAGTCACATATGCGTTGAACTATTAATATATAATCTTATAAAATTCTTAAAATGAAAAAAAAATTAGAAATTAATAAATCATGTATTTTCGTGTAACTTATGAACTATAAATGATTAAAATTTATATCATTCAAAGACCAACAAAAAATATCATGTTTGTTCTTTTTTTTTTCTTTTAACTTACCCTTTTGTTGCCTCATATTTGGATTTAGGTTTGGCTTATTGATCATGATATCTCTCACCCAAGTTTTTGCTTTTTTGTTAGCTTAAAGTATTTTGCATGCAGGCCGTAGAGCTGTCAAAATGGGTTAGTCCAGCCTAAGTCTGCTTTGGCTCGCTATTTTAAAGGTTGGGCTAGGCTAGCCTGTTTTTGAAATGGGCTAAGATTTTCTTAGCCCAGCCTGACCCTTTATGGGCCCAAAGCCAGCCCATTGAGCTTTTTATAATTTTTTTTTAATTTTTTAATAAAAATATATTAAGGCTGTGTTTGGATCCCTCTTTACAGTGCCTTTATCCTCCTTTATCTCCTAGTACTCCTTTAATACCAGAGCTATATTTACAAATGTTGTTTGTTTTACCTTTATCTCCCCCTCCTTTATTTTCCTCCTTTATCATTCCTTTATCTCTTAAAATTACTAACATATCCCTACTCAATTACCTATAATTACCTACTTTTTACTATAAAATAATAAAATACTTAAAGGGCATATTTGTAAATTACATATTAAAATATTTTTATTTTTTATCCTTACAATTTTCTCTTTCCATTCATCTTTTCTTACTATTTTTTTNTTCCTCTATTTTTTCAATTATTTTAATAATATTTTTAAGAGTCAAAATTTAAAATAAAATAATTAAGTCCATATTATTTACATTTTGATCCATGAGATAAAATATATAATCAAGACCCAAAAATTATAGATTTTGGTCCCTCCAACAATATATATATGGGTAATGGGAAAAATAATTCATTCCCCAAAACTTTACAATTTGGTCATTCATCCAGTATATATATAAGGGCCAAAGTCCTATTTTGGTCCCTCAATTATTTTTCGTTCCATATTGGTCCCTCAGTTTTCCAAAATTTGACACAGTTGGTCCCTCAAACGTTTTCCATCCATTTTTCTGTTAAAAAAAAAGACAAAATTGACTTTTATCTCCTAAAAGTTTGAATTTTTACAGTAAAGACCTTTTTCTCTATAATAGAACCAAAATGCGAATGATTTCACAAAATCCCTCTGCAATAAGAAGCTCATTGGTGCTCGCAGCTTCTCCACGTGGCCTATGGTGGCAGTTTCATTAAGAGAGAGAGAGAGCGAAAGGGGGGGGGGGGAGAGGTTGTTTTTTGGTGTGAAATAAACTAAAACCCTCAATTATTTCTTCTTTCTTACATTTTGGTTCTATTATAGAGAAAAAGGTCCTTAATGCAAAAATCCAAACTTTTATGAGATAAAAATCAATTTTATCTTTTTTTCAGCGGAAAAATGGATGGAAAACGTTTGAGGGACTAACTCTGTCAAGTTTTGGAAAGCTGAGGGACCAATTTGAAACATTGAGCATAACTGAGGGACCAAAATAGGACTTTGGCCTATATATAAGTAATATTTTTTGACGTGTAAAAATACAAAAACAAAAATCAAAATAGAAAAAAAAATATAATTCAATTCCCAAAAATTTAATAATATTTGTTGTTGTTTGTTATAATTTAGCTTCTTCTGTTTTGAGTATATTGGCAATATTTTTTGTTATCTCATTCGACAACAAAAATTACAGATCAGTCCAACTTTAATAATATTTTTTAGTGTAATCAGATCCCAAAAATATACATTATGGTCCCTCCTGCACTAATATAATTATTCCAGGGTAATATTTTTTGTGGTGTGAAAATTTAATTACAGTTTGGTCCCTACTCTAACACATATATGAGTAATTTTTTTTGTGGTGAAAAAATAAAAAAAA